>JAKSZT010054471.1:1356793-1514277 GCA_026826555.1 Tolypeutes matacus
GAAGGAAGGAAGGAAGGAAGGAAGGAAGGAAGGAAGGAAGGAAGGAATGTTGGGAAAGGAATCTAGATTGGAAACAAAATTGTGGTATAGTCATACAATGGAATACTACTCAGCAATCAAAAAAGGTGAAAAAAGGAATAAAATAGTGATACCGTATGGATTACTCTCAAAATAATTATGCTGAGTGAAAGAAGCCAGAATAAGAGTAAATGCTGTATATTACATTTATATGAAATTATAGAAAATGTAAATTAATCTAAAGAGACAAAAAGCAAATCAGTGGTTGCTTGGAGTTTGAGGGGTAGGGGCAGAGGATGGGAAGGAAGTTTCCAAAGGGGCACAAGGAAACTTTTGAGGATGATGGATACATTCACTGTCTTGATTGTGCTGATGATTTCATGGGTGTAGACACATGTCTAAACTCATTAAATTTTACACTTGAAATATATCAGGTTATAGTATGTCAACTTTACCTAAATAAAGCTGTTTTAATATTTTATGTATTTATTTATTTATTTATTTATTTATTTATTTATTTATTTATTTATTTTTAAGATTTATTTATTTACTTTATCCATTTTAAACCCCCCTTCCCCATTTTGCTGTTTTTGTGTCCATTCACTGGGCAATTCTCTGTGTGTGTTTCCTGCCATCTCTTCTCATCCTCCTCCTCCAGTCTTCACCAGGATTCAATCCTGGAGACCTCTGGTGTAGGAGAGAGGTGTTCTGCCACCTGCGCCACCTCGGTTCCTGGTTTTCAGAGCTTTTTGGAGCATCTCGTCTTGACTCTCCCCTGCGTCTCTCTCCTGTTATGTCATCAACTTGCTGCATGGCTCCCGGGGCCTGGCAGCTCACCGGCACACAGAGCCTGGCAGCTCATGTGCCTTCTATATATATATTTTTTTTTTATTTTACTGGGAGGTCCCGGGGATCGAACCCAGGTCCCTCCATATGGCAGACGGATGCCCAACCATTTGAGCCACATACGCCCCCTGTTTTAAAATTTTAAATGCTGTCTTAGAGTTATTAAAATGTAATTAAACAATTATATTCCACCCCTCCTAATAAAGAAGGAAGGATCTAAGGAGTATAATATCATTTGAAAAACTAACTATCTTCAGACTACCAAAAGCATCTTTTTTATCCTGGGGATTGAACCCAGGACCTCGTACATGGGAAGCAGGTGCTCAACCACTGAGCTATATCTACTCCCCAGTGAGAGTTGTTTTTTTCATTTGTTTGTGTTTAGAAGTAACGGGGACCTCACACATGGGAAGCAGGTGCTCAGCCACTTGAGCTACATCCACTCCTCTACCCAAAGTATCTTAACACATGACTAATGTGTGCCATCCATGGTTGGTTAGTTGTACTTAAATAACAATTTACTTTTGGAAAGGCATATAATATAAAAACACCAAGAAAACTGGCAAATTGTACCCTTAAAGAATATAGGCTCAAAATCATTTCACAATTGTTGTTTTTCTAAACGTTATTGCTGGTTTTCTAGAGTAAGGCTGACTAGAGATGGGGGCTGTAGAAGGGAGAGGATGTCTTTGGCACACATCATTGCAGGCAAGAAGCAAAGCACCCAAAGCTCAGTTTGCATAGGTGATTAAGAGTAAAGGCTCCTTCTCTGCCTCTATATGTGAAGGCATCTGAACTCCCTGTTTTAAAAACTGGAACCCAGGATTTAGAGCCTCATTTAATTTCTATTTGTCTTTGTATCAAGATTTCTATCAATGGGTTTAAAGAAAGTTCCTTTCTCCATGATTTGGAGAAAATGTTTCTGAAATCATACCACCTTTTGTTGCATGTTATTGACTGGCAGGAGACCACTATTAGAGAAGACCATTAAGTACAAATCCAGCTTTTTCTACTAACAGTCATGTGACATGATAGACACTGTCTATAACAGAAGAGAGGCAGTCTGATCTGTTTGCAAGAACCCAGAACAGAATTTTACACAGAAGTTCAGTTTTACCCATGGACTGCTATTCCCTGTTCATATTTTAACTTAGTATCTGAATTACTGTGGTTTTAAGCTGTTTATTGTGTCACCAAGACTGTCTCCACTCACAAGCTTCATAGCACTCAAAGCCTGGAAAGAAACAGAAACAAATGTATCTATAATTGGTAATTGTTAAAACAAAAATTTGTAGAAGTGGGCATTTTGCAAAATAATTCATCCAGAGATTAAATTTATCAGTGATTACACAATTGGCTGCAGAATTTATTGTGATGCATTCTTTCAACCTCAATATAGAAAACGGATTTACTTTTCCCATGAAAAACTAAGAGACTCCATTAATTTCTAAAAGAAGGATAAAACTAGGATCTTAACAGGTGAGATGGGACCTCTGAAACAGCTTTCATTCTTTATATAACATTTCTTTCATCCCTAACATTTTATTATGAAAACTTTCAAACATACAACAAAGTCCAAAGAATTTTACAGTGAACATCTGTATACCACCACTTAGATTCTACCATTAACATTTATTATACTAGCTTTTCTCAAAAATATACCCATCCATCTATATACCAAGCAATTCATCTTAGTTTTTATACTTTGATGAGTAATGTTCCCCTTTGATATACCAAATTCTAACCCTCACTCCAGAGATTCTGAGATGTGCTGACCCCTGTCCCAGACCCACCCAAGATGCCATCCTTCCCCATTTGGGGGACTATTCTACTTCTGTCTATCCCCCTATAGCTAAGAAGAGCTCTGTCAAGGTCTACTTTCTATAGTTTGTATTATAAAAGCTAAAGATAAGTGTTCTTAAAATATAAAAATACAATACTAAATATATAAACCACATCCCTCCAGCTGCGATTCTTCTATGACCTCTCTCAAGGGACACCTCTGCTGAGAATCATGGTTTTAGAGGGAATGACATAGATAGATAACAGTCTATTCTAATCATGAGGATATTCAAAACAGGGACTCCACAATTATTCCACTACATGCTAATAGTGTATATTCTAACTTTCAATTACCTCTTACCTAAATACATAATGCAATAGCTTAATTTGGTGTTTTCCAAACACTGTTCCTTGAAACACTAAGGCAGGGGTTCTTAACTAGGGGTCCATGGACCCACAAGGGGTCTGTGAGCTTGAATTGAAAAAATCAATTTATATTTCCTTTGACCTCTAACTGAAATCTAGCGTTTCCTTCACTTACGAATGTTTGCAATAAATTACAGTAGTATTCATTTCATATCATATTACAGTTGTTGCATATCTCGAAAAATCACTTACGCTCATCCACTCTTGGAAATTATGGTAGTTGTTAGACTTGACGCTAGTTGAGTGTCATAAAACTATCTGCCGCTACATTCTGAGAAGGGGTCCGTGGTTTTCACCTGACTAGCAAAGGGGTCCATGGAGCAAAAAAGGTTAAGAACTCCTGCACTAAGTTCTTTTGAAATAAAAGGTTCTTAGAACCTCAAGATGCATATTAAGTGTTAAAAATTCTAACTCCAGTGCTTGCTTCGGCAGCACATACACTAAAATTGGAACGATACAGAGAAGATTAGCATGGCCCCTGAGCAAGGATGACATGCAAATTCGTGAAGCATTCCATATTTTTTTTTAAAAAGTTCTCCTCCAGTAAAGAAACCATATTTAAAGTCTTCTTATTTCATGTGAATTTCAGCCAAAGTTGTCCTATTATGCATGCTACTTTTTCATTTTATTTGGATCCATCCTCCATTCTTTTTTTTTTTATTATTTATTAGAGAAGTTGTGGGTTTACAAAACAATCATGAAAATACAGGATTCCCATATACCACCATCCATCCATTCTTACTTATATGTTATATACTCTCTTTGGGGAGCTTAGAAAATAACATGGTGAGAGCAGTCTGGGAAGACTTGATGGAAGGGTAGATATTTTAGACTCAGGCCTACAGACAGTATAATCTTCTTTAAGCACCACTTTTATCATGACACTCTTCTGCTCATGTACCACCTTCCTATACTGCCCACTCTATAGTCCCACCCCAGAAATTAGTAACTTTTCATGGATACTTTTTCAATTACCCTTTTGTTTGTTTGTTTTACTATCTTTCACGTTCATAAAAGAGCTAAAAGATTTATCCCAGATTTCAAGAAAATATTTAGGAACCACAGATGACATCAGTCAACAAGATAATTTCAGTTGTCTCATAGAAACACTTTAAGGGGCCTATTCTCCATATTCCCAGTAAAAATAAAATTTCTACTGCTATTTGCTAATACAGTGTTTCTTTTTATAAGCCCGGAAACACATTAAAAGGAACTGTGTCCTGTGAGTGTTAAATCTGTAAAAAACCTGGGTATCAAGTCATAAACCTACCAGAGAGAAAAATAATAATAAAAGAGAAATCCAGCAGAGCATTTTCCTTTTGTGTGTCCAGGACATTAGTGACTTATTCTTTGTGCTGAAGCACTGCACATCTTAGAAGTGAATAGCTTAAATAAGGAAGTAATATATTTAAGAGCACCTTCTGAAAGTTACAATCCCCAAAGAAGACAAACCATAAGAATCTTTTCATTGCAAAAAAATAATTCAAACACATTTGTTACAACAAAGGAGCAACATGAATTGGGGAGTGGATAGTATGCTGAATTCACAAAAAGAAGTATTCTCTCCCAGCCTAGTTCTGGATAACTAAATTTTCAATTAAAGTACCTTTTCCTTAACACTTGAGTAGTCCTTGGATTAGCTGTAAAGTGTTCACGTCAACCACATTAGGCCAATGGTCATTAAGTGTAAACAGGGACAAAACTTCAGCTAACCCATAATAACGTGACAAACATTCATCCCTGTGAAGTTTTGGAACAAAGCCCATAAAAATAGGAAGACACTGAAATCAATTTATTTTGATCTGGCCTTCCCAGGCAAAATCAGACCAACTTCTAAAATATATATGCTTTCAAGCACAGGCCTGTCAGAAATGATAAACTTGCATCTTAGTATATTATCTATTTTGCCATCCATGTTTAAAAGGTAAACAAAAGATCCAAAATATAATTTTGAAAGGCTTTGGAAATATATGAATATTACCTGTACTTAAGATGTGTAAGAAGAACAATGAGGTAAGAAAAATTGTGGAGAAAACTATTACATTGACTCATTCAATATATCTTCTACCTTTTGGGAAAGAAGCTTTCAAAACAGTATACCAGTTTTGTACAAAAATTTAGTTCTAGTCAGTGAAATGAATCCACCCCATCTCCCTTTTTAAGATAAAGTAAAAGGTAAAGTTCTGGATATCTGGAAAATTACACCCATCTGTACAAATGATTTTTCTCCAGAGTATATTTATTCAGGGAATACATATTTAGTTGGGACTTAACTGCTGTAGTCGTTTGGCAATTTGATGTAATTATGAATTCCAAAAATATAATTGGATCATGCTTGTAAACAGATCTGTTAACCTGGGCATGATTAAGTTATGATTAGGGCATTGACTGGGCCATGTCAGTAGGGTGTTGAGCCCTACCCCTTGGTGGGTGGGGGAAGAAAATATAAAAGGCATCACAAAGAACAGAGTTGCAGCAGTTTTTGAGAAGCAGTTTTGATGTTGGAGAGAAGGCCCCAGGAGAAGAGGAGCGAGCCGTTCGCCTGATAGTCTACAGCTGACCTTGTGGAGGAAACAGAGGAGCTAAGCCGGGAGAGAAACGCAGCCCCGGGAAGAGAGGAACCCAAGAAGACTGAGCCCTGGCAAACATCAGTAGTTGTCTTGCTCCAACACGTGGCAATGGACTCTGGTGAGAGAAGAAACTTGACACTTTATGGCCTGGTATCTGTGGACTTCTACCTCAAATAAATACCCTTTATAAAGACCAACCCATTTTTGGTATTTCACATTAGCACCCCTTTGGCTAACTAATACAACTGCTTACTACCAATGTCATGGACTCTGTGAAGCACATAAAAGAAACATAAAATACAGTCCCTGTCCTCTAGGAACTTTTCATCCTATTAATTTAGAATTTTAGAAATAATTCCAGAAGTGGTTATAAAACTAAAACTTGAACAAACATATTTTCTTGAACAAACATATTTGTTAATGATAAGTAAAGGTACAAGCCTGAATACTTAATTTTAAAAAATTTACCTGGATGGAAATGACTATCTCTGTGTCCAGACAGCACCTGCCAGCTTAGAATAACCAAAAGAATAGTTGTTTGCCTTCATTACATTACTGACTCACTAAATTTTCATTTAGAAAAAGACCATTTTATTGTCCTCTGCCATATTATTATTTTTTATTACCTAGGAAAATGTCCAACAGAAATCTATGCCCATGTGCACCAAGAGATAGCACAGGAATATTCATAGCAAAATTATTTATAATAGGTGCAAACTGTAACAACCTAAATGTTTAACACAGTAAAATGGATAAAATAAATAATGGTACATTTATATAACAGAACACTACATAGCAAGGGAAATGAACGAATTGTAGCTACATTCATCAACATGGATAACAAATGGAATATGCAAAATAAATGAGTATTATAAAGAATAAATATGACTCTACATAAAGTTCAAATGCACACAACATGGGACAGGGGAAGATCATTGGTGTGGGGTGTCAGTAATGGGGGATACATGGGAGGAAGTTCACCTAGGCATACATATAAGGTATATAAATATGTTCAAATGTTCACAGAGTATTGTCACAGTGGGAGGAGACTCACAAAATAACTGAGAGAATATTGAATTCCCATCCTGGAGAGCTCTGCCACATTCTCTAATGGACAAGCAATAGTCCGCCATGTGCAGGGGCAATGTCTGGCAAAGGAAGATGATCTATTGATGGGCCCTTGATATTGATGACTATGCTTATGAGCCTTGGCTGTTGAAATTGAAACTTAGCCTAGTGTTGTGGGGTGCCTAAGAGTTGCCTCCTGAGAGCCTCCTTGTTGCTCAAATGTGGCCACTCTTTAAACCAAACTCAGCATATAAATGTATTACCTTCCCCCAAGCATGGGATATGACTACTGGGGATGAGCCTCCCTGGCACTGAGGGATTACTACCAAGCATCAACTAGCAAAGCAACTGGAAAAAGACCTCAAATAAAAGGGAGAAAAGGTAAAGACAAATGAGTTTATATGGTTAAGAGACTTCAAAGTAAGTTGGGAGGTCATACCAGAGGTAACGCTTATGCACATCTCAGCAGGATCTCATAGACTGCCAAAGTGGATACTACCCCAAATAGTGGGGCTCCTGAGGGCTCTGGAGACACCCAGGTCCTATGGTCAGGGCAGATAGCTCTGGAGTTTGGTGCCTTGCCAGTGGGCCCTACTTTGGAGTTTGTGCTACTGAGAGTGACAGAGTTGGACTCAATTATGTCTTCCCTACACGTGGCTCATTTGTCCCTTCTATTTAAACCTATACTTAGTGCTGGAGTTTGTAGGTGTACGTCCAAGATACTGGAGTCTTTGGGCTGTCCATGTGCCAGTTGGCCTGGAACCTCAGCAGAGTTGTAACACCTACTCTCCAGTTCATTGGACTTACCCAGGACATGTAACAAGGAGGTGAAGATTGACAACCACCATTCCAAGGAAATGAGAGAGCTGATAATTGCAAGCAAGAGAGTCCCATCCATTGGCTGTATGTGATCAAAGTCTCCTCTCAATTAGAGGAGGAGTGGACATCACCATCCC
Source organism: Tolypeutes matacus (assembly GCA_026826555.1). Lineage (NCBI taxonomy): Eukaryota > Metazoa > Chordata > Mammalia > Cingulata > Chlamyphoridae > Tolypeutes > Tolypeutes matacus. Next base: position 1,364,460 of record JAKSZT010054471.1, read on the forward strand.
AGAATCCTCAGGATTGGGGAATGAACTATGGACTAGAGTGGACTTACTGGTATTTTACTATAGACATATTGTGATTCTAGCATTGGAAGAAATTACAACCTTGATGTGGAGGTAGTGACCATGGAGGCTCTGGGGCTAGGGAGAGGGAAAAACAGTTGTTATACGGGGGCTTTTTTAGGACTTGGGGTTCATCCTGAATGACACTGCAACGACAGATATAGACCATTTTATATCATCATATAACATGCAGAACTGTGTGGGAGAGAGTGTAGACTACAATGTGAACTATGGTCCATGCTCAGTGGCAAAGCCCCAGGATGCATTTATCAATTTCAGTGAAAGTGCCACACTAATGAGGGATATTTATGTGGGAGGGTGTGGGAGGAGTGAGGAGTGGGGCATATGGGAATCCCTATATTTTTTGTGTTACATTTATGTAATCTAAGTATCTTCTAAAAAATAAAAAAAATAAAAAAAAAACACACAACCCTAAACTACATAGATATATATGGTGCATATGGATGCACACTCAAGTGGTAAAACTATAAAGAAAAGCAAATGAGAGTACAGCTTACTTAGGGAATGAGGAGCAAGGATAGGGAGAAAGTTGGGATTGGAAAAAGATCCACAAGGCTTCTGAGATGTTGGTCAAATTCTTCTTTTTTTCAAATTTTTCACCCTGGGTGCAGTTACAAGTGGTGTGTCCGGGTTGGTCTTCTGTGAACCACTGAAAATTATCTTCTTAAGCTAATCCATTCCTGTGCCTGTAAACACAGTGTAGATGGGGCCTTTGATTGCATTAAATTTAGATAAAGGATCTTTGATTAGATCACTTGATTAGATCGCTTTAGGGCTCTTGATTGGATTATGCTGGTGAGACCCAAGTTGGGTCTTATTTAAAGCTCTTGCTGGATCTTATTTAAATCGGGGAACATACACACACACACACACACACACACACATATATATATATATATAGAGAGAGAGAGAGAGACAAAAAGACAGACAGACAGACAGACAGATACACAGAGAAAAGGAGGTCTGCCATTTTGACCCTGCCATGTGAGAGAGAGGACTCCAGGTTCACCTGCAGCTTCAGAAAGACAGAGAAGCCCAGAGAGGCTCAAGGAGAAGAGGCCCAGGGAGAGATGCCTGATCATCCACAGACGAGTTCCAGGAGAAAGTAGAGAGAACCTGCAGACCCACTCTCTTGCCTCACAATGTGGCAGGACTCCCAAGATCTGCCAGCAGCCGACCTTTGTTAAGGAAGCATCTCTGCTGATGCCTTGATTTGGCCTCGGAACTGTAAGCTTTTATCCCCACATAAATTCCCTTTATAAAAGCCAAACCATTTCTGGTATTTTTGCATCAGCAGCTTTAGCAAACTAAGACGGGGTTTATGCATAACCTGTACATGTTATGTTGTTATTTTTTTGTAAAAACATGTTGTACTTCACAATAAAACATGTTTTTTAAAAACCCACAGGATTATGATGTCAAATATATTTGTGTATATACACACACACAAACCTAATTGGTTCCAAGAAGAAAAGAACAGTGATTCTATATTAGAGTTTTCTTATTCTCCCCCTCTTCTGTTGAGTACACATTAGGCACTCAAATGTACTTAAAGAGATAAGGGGTTAAAAGTACAACAAAATAAAAACAAAAATAAAAACAAAGCAAAAAAAAAAGTACAACAAAATGTACTATTCCCTGTTGTGAATGTTATTGAGAGTGTCAAAGATTTACATGGTTTTTGGATGATGGCAGAAATGCATGTATAAATTCCTATTCTCTTCTTTGTCTATTGATATAACTTGCTAATATGACTATGCAGAAGCAGAACTTGAGAAAAATGGGCATCTTCCTGTACTTACAGCTGCTAACACAGCAACTTTACTTTGATCTTACACCTACTGTCCTGCTTGTAAATCTCCTGAACAGTTGATTTTAATCTTAGAAAAAAGTCTGCTTCTTTGAAAAAAGAAAACAGAGCTAACCCAGCTATGTCTGCCTATAATTTATCTGACTCCAGTGAAGCCTTAATCAACTTATTTTTCTCCATGCTTCTGAATTAGTTGGTACTAGATTATTGTGATGCCACATGTATTAGTCAGCCAAAGGGGTGCTAATGTGAAATACCAAAAATGGGTTGGTCTTTATAAAGGGTATTTATGGGGTAGAAGTCCACAGATACCAGGCCATAAAGTGTTAAGTTTCTTCTTTCACCAAAGTCCATTGCCACGTGTTGGAGCAAGACAGCTGCTGACATTTGCCAGGGCTCAGTCTTCTTGGGTTCCTCTCTTCCTGGGGCTGCGTTTCTCTCCGGGCTTAGCTCTTCTGGTTCCTCCACAAGGTCAGCTGTAGACTATCAGGCGAACGGCTCACTTTTCTTCTGAAGCCTTTCCTCCAACATCAAAACTGCTTCTCAAAAAAACTGCTTCAACTCTGTTCTTTGCCTTGCCTTTTATATTCGATTCCCCACCCACCAAAGGGTGGGCCTCAACGCCCTACTGACATGGCCCAGTCAACGCCCTAATCATAACTTAATCATGCCCAGATTAACAGATCAGTTTACAAGCATGATCCAATTATATTTTTGGAATTCATAATTATATCAAACTGCCCAACTGCAACACCACATTACCCCCCTTTCAGCTGCCCAAGATGAGACACGTAATATTGGTGATACAACATGCTCAAAGCCTCAATGAGCAATGGTCCTAATACAAATTTTGGTTAACAAACTGACAGTATCAAAAGCTGATATATCACAGAAGAAAGTAACTGAGTTGACTAACTGCCCATCTCTATGATCCAGAATTGATTTTCTAAAAGGAGCACAGAAAATCTCTACAGCAACTTTATGTTCCCTGTGTATTTATTATTATTCTATAGCTTCATGGTAGGTCAAAATCAATTTAGCATTTAAGAATACCTGATCTGTGCTCTTAGAAAATTACATTTTCCTTTTCAAAATCAAAACTACCAAATAGTGTTCTGGTGGAAACTATGTAGAGGGCAATACAGTTCACTCTTGATTATCCATAGCTTATTTCAAGAAACTCTTGATCTGGAGCCTGATAAAATAACTAACAATATTTCTTAAATCACATGTGGTCAGTAGTTTGTCTTCACTTCATCTAACATTCAGAATCAAGACCTCTAAAGGCAAAATAATTATTTGCCTCTCTTTATACTGGCAAAGATAAACAGTGAATGAAAATGGACATCTCATTTTAGGCTGCTGCTTTATTTCAGCTTGAGTTAACTCTTGCTCTGGCCATTTTTAAAATAAGGTTGCATAGGGATGAATTACACAAGGTAGATGGGTAAAAGGTAGAGACTGTATAAAGAAACTGCTATTATTTTACTTAAGTAGTATCTAAATTATATCCCATTACTTGGCCCCAAAATACTATGTGCCAAAGGATATTCCTCCCAAAATGACTACATACTGTAATAATCTGCCACGACTGTTAACACAGATGAGAACTGATAACTCTGCTCCCCAATATCACTGTTTTAAATAGGGTGACACTATTAGAATTTCCCAAAATATCACTTGCTTTCAAATAGAATTTGAAATTAGAATTTTCTAAGGCTCTTTCAAAACCAAGTTATGTTGGAATTACATGTACCGTGTGTGCCCTCAACTGTAATGAAAAGAAAAAAAAAAAACTAGACAATTACTATATAACTTTTTCTGTGGAGCATAAATAAATGTGTTCTAGGACAAAATGTAAACTTCCTATATTAAAAAAGCATTTTAATAGAGGAGGAATAAAAATGCCACCTGGACAACCAGCAAGATGGCGGCAGATTAAAGAGATCCTAGAATCAGCTCCTGCTACGGGGCAGATGGTGATCACCCAGAGATATCTAGAACACTTGTTTGGTGGCTCCAGGAGATCAGAAGTGCATCCTGCAACATCCTTGAAAGAGTGGAAGGAAGAGACTGCCCATCTGCAGAGAAGATTCCTAAGTAGAGCACTCCACGCCCCGGAGGCTGGTGCCCATCCTCCACTGGAAGCGCCACTTCCCAAAACGGGGGAGGAAGAGACAGTTGGGCGCCAGCTTCAGATACTGATTAGTAAATTCAGTGGGCTAAAGTATAATCCTAAGAACAGCTAAAGTTTGAACCTGTCCAAGTCAGAAAGAGGCCGGTGGCCGCCATCTTAACTCCGTGCCTGACATGAGGGGAAGCGGGGCTGACTGAAAATCACAGTGCTGGTAGGAACCAGAGGATTCTTTCCATCTAGATCAGATTGCAGCTCTAGCCTAAGCCCTAGGCCCACCTTGGGCAGGGAGGAAGCTGGGGGGAGCTGCACCAGCCTCTCTGGGAAATTACAGGCCACACCATGGAGGCCGGTAATCATCCTACTTTGGCAGTGCAAGATGCCCCAGGAGCTATTCTGTGGCAGGAATTGGAAGTGCCATTCCAAAACAGACCTCACATCTATGGTCAAGTGATTTTTGACTAGCCTGTCAAACCCACCCAGCTTGGGCATAAGAGTTCATTCAACAAATGGTTCTGAGAAAATTGGATATCCCTAGCAAAAGAAGGAAAAAGGACTCCTATCTCACACCCTATACAAAAATTAACTCAAAATGAATTTTAAAAACCTAAATATAAAAGCAAGAACCATAAAGCATCTAGAAGAAAATGTAGGAAAATACCTTCAAGACCTGGTGGTAGGTGGTAGATTCTTAAAGGAGATAAGAGGAGGACTGAGATGGACTACTGATATTTAATGTATGTAGAAGTTTTAATTAGCTTTACTGTAAAAGTGTGGAAATGTACAGAGTTGATAGTAACACATTATAGTAGCAGCTGGTTTATAAATGAGGATGTGGCTGAAAATGGTAGTCTAGGGATGTAAATGCCAATTGATAGAAAGCTAGAGAATAATCTAGGGACTGAATAGCACAGTAAACCCAGAGGTGGATGAGAATTGTGGTTGATGGTACAGATGCAAGAGCGTCCTTTGTGGGCTAGAGCAGATGTACATCACTATTGCAGGGCGGTTGGAATGTGGAGAAGCATGGGAAAAACACAACTGGAGTGACCTATGGACTGTGGTTAACAGTAATAATGTAATATTCTTGCATCTATGCCAAATATGTACTGTGTTGATAATGGGGGAGTATGGAAAATATGTTTCAAATGTACGCTGTGGACCTGGTAATAATTAGATGATATTATCTAATAATCTGTAAAAAATATTCCACCACGGTGTGGTGTGTTGATAGAGGGGTGTTGTTTGGGAATTCTGCACATGAGCATGATTGTTTTTTAAGTTTACAACTTCTGTCATAAAAATATATTTAAAAAGTTATAATAGGGTAGGTTGGGGGAAAATACACCAAATGTAAGATAAGAACTATAATTAGTAGTAAGATTTTGACAATATTCTTTCATAATTTGTAACAAATGTCTTACAACAATGCAAGTTGTAGGTGGAGGGTTGATGTATGGGACTCTTGTATGATGTTATGAATGTTTGCTTTGTAAGTTCACAATTTTTACTATACACTTATTATGTATTTTCATGTATAAATGATATAAATAATAATAATAGGGTGGGTTGGGGGAAAATAGTTTGGTTAGTAGTAATATTTTGAGGTTGCTCTTTAATCATTAGTTAAAAATGTTTCACAACAATGCAAGGTATTGGTGGTAGGGTGAGGTATGAGAGCCCTGTATGATGTCATGTATGTTTGTTTTGTAAGTTCACAACTATTACTATATTCTTATTGTTTATGTATGTTCATGTATGAGTGATATACTTCAGTAAATTAAAAAAAATAATGCCACCTTACATTTATGAGAAACTCAAATTCAAACCCAGACCTTTTGATTCCATGTCTGGTGTTCTTTCAATGCACCTCAGCAGCTATTCTAAGAAACCCACTTGTTACTATAATAATGATTTATCCAAAATTTTCATGCATAAAAAAAAAAAAAATGGTTTTAGTAAGTAACTGCAACAGCTCAGGCTTTTTAAAAAAAGAGACAAAAATGCATTCTGATTTGTTTCTCTCCTACCTCCAGCCCCCCAAAACAAAAACACCTATAGGATAAAATCAGAGTAAAAAAATTTCATTGATTTTTCTAGCCAAACTTTTTCCTTGAAGTTATTTCCTGACAAAGATGAAAAGAAATTAGAAGCCCACAGCTATGTTTCCTGCTTTTTCTATTCCTCAGGGGTCGGCAGTGACTAAAGAGTATGAAGTAACCAAAGCAAGAACAGGATCTAGAACTTGCACATGGAAGATTTCAGTTGAACACTAGACAAGAAATAAAGTATAAATGGTTTCTAAATCAAGTATGGTTTAAAATTAAATATTTAAGGCAAGAAGTTGACTTGTTAATTTATTATTCAGATCACACCTAACTGCCCAGTAGTTTCAACTGAAATTTTATTTAATTTCTCTCTCTCAAAATACAAATAGGCATATAACATCGTTATTTTATTGGGTTACACAATTAACTTTAACATTTTATGTCAGTATATTGGTTATTTGTACAAATGCTAGAATTATGAGTTCTAATAAAAGGTGTCAACCATGTAAATTCACCACCTATGAGTAAATGTAGCCATTTGGCAGTTTGATATAATTATGAATTTCAAAAATATATATTGGATTATGCTTGTAAACTGGTCTGCTAATCTGGGCATGATTAAGTGATGATTAGGGCATTAACGGCCACGTCAGTAGGGCATTGAGCCTCACCCCTTGGTGGGTGGGGGAATCAAATATAAAAGGCAAGACAAAGGACAGAGGAGCAGTTTTGATGTTGGGGTTTTGATGCTTGAGCCCCAGGAAGTATGAGAGCTTGGTCGTGAGAAAGGAGAGAAGGCCCCGGGATAGAGACAAGCCATTCACCTGATAGTCTACAGCTGGCCTTGTGGAGAGAAGCAAAGCCTAGAGAGCCTCATAGTCTACAGCTGACCTTGTGGAGGAAACAGAGGAGCTAAGCCTGGAGAGAAACACAGCTCCAGGAAGAGAGGAACACAAGAAGCCTGAACCCTGCCAAACGTCGGCAGCTGTCTTGCTCCAACACGTGACAATGGACTTTGGTGAGGGAAGAAACTTATACTTTATGGCCTGGTAACTGTGAACTTCTACCCTAAATAAATACCCTTTATAAAAACCAACCCATTTCTGGTATTTTGCATCAGCACCCCTTTGGCTGACTAATACAGTAAAAATTGTTTTATTTAAAATCAAGCCTCTCATACTATATCAATGCTAGGGGTCAATAATAAGGGGTATGGGATGTTTTCTTTTGGACTAAGGAAAACGTTCAAAGATTTACTGGGGCAATGACTGCACAATTCTATGACAAAAGTGAGAGCCACTGAGTCTATACTTTGGATAGAATGTACAAGGCATGGGACTGTTAGCACAGTGAACCATGTGGTGGAAGACAGACTGTGGTTAACAGCACAAATATGAGTGTTCTCATAAACTATAACATATGTACAATACTAATACATAGTGTAAATAATAGGGGGTATATGGAAAAAATATACCAAGTGTACACCATGGACTATAGTTAGTGGTAACAGTCTGATCATGTTCTTTCATAATCTGTAATAAATGTTCCATAACAATGTAAGGTGTTCCTGGAGGGGTGATGTATGGGAATTCTGCACATTATGCATGATTGTTTTGTAAGCTCACAAACTCTAATTTAAAAAAAAACAAGCTTCTCAATTTTGAACAGTGAGTGATTGTATAAATAAGTAATGTACTGTGCAGACACAGAAAATAGAATTTTAAATACTTATCTTTATATTAAACTGTTCTTTAATCAATGCAAATGGACAACCTCATTTAATGCATACCTCCAGTGAATTAGGTATTTTAAAGTTGTACTTGACTAACTCAGAGAAGGATTTTTAAAACAATCACCAAAAGCATGAAAAAAATGTCACCCTGCTGGACCAGAGTCTCATAAACTAACTGCATAAGAAGCTCTCAGTGTCTGAAAATGGAACAGAAAAATCTTAGATGCAAAAGTTTAACTATTAGAAAAATTATAAGAAATAATTTTTTAAAATTTGCAGTCAACTTTCTCATATTCATCTGGGATCTTTGATAAATTGTTGCCTTTCAGTGATGGGCTTGCCTATCATTCAGGGTCCCTGCATCCTAGAGTTCTCTATTACTCAGGTGGACAAAGTTGATGGAGAAGCTAGACAGTAGAGAACCTCCCACCGAGGGCAGGGCTGTGCAGTCTAGGAGAACAAGCCACATCTGTGCTCTCGCAATCAGGAAAGAGTCCTCTTGATCAGTAGTTCCTAAACTTATCTGCACACTGGAATCACCTGGGGAGTTAAAACACACTCCTGGTGCCTGCATCCCACCAGAAATGGTGAATTGATTGATGTAAGGGTATGGTCTGGGCTTTGGAATTTTAAAGGTCTAATGTGCAGAGAAATTTGGGAACAACTGTTTTATATTCTTTTATATTTTTATCTTTCAAATTTTTGACAAATTTTAGCCAACTTCCTATATTGTTCTTAGTCTCATGCCATTTTGGGAAATCTAGGGAAGGACTACTTGTTCTGGAATAACCCCACAACTGTAAATCCATGGAGGTAAACCAATATCCAAAATCAAAAGTACAACTTAATTGGATTATTTGTCTTTATCAAAAGGAGAATAAAAATAAGAATAAAGGCATGAGTAAAAAGAATTTCATAAAATGTTTCTTCATGACAGGACTTACTAGTATGTGGAATCCTTTTTCAAATCCAAGCCCTAGAAACTTTATTCTGTTGGCCATCTTAAAACCAGACAGAAGAATGAGTAGTGCACTGCCTTCAATGATCTAAGTTTTAAGTAACAATCAGTATTTGTGCCACTTATTCCAGCTTCCCGCTTTATCAGATGGAGCAGGGCAGCTGATGGAATGAGGAATAAGGAATTGGGTCCTTAACACATGAATAAACCTGTGGCGATAGTATTAAGTTCATTAATGTTCTTGTTGGCAGGAATGAAAATAACTTAGAGGCAGGCAAGTTGAATTACAGGTTTGATTTACTTAAGAGATACAAATTATACCAACATCAGCTTTTTTATTTTTTACACAGGCCTCAAGGCAGGCTTGATGACGGGGACAGTACTGCAATCCCTTCTTTTAACACTAAGAATCAATTGTATTCCTTTGTGGCTTCTCCACCTCCCTTGGAGGTATATGGGCTGTCCAGACTAGAGGAGAAAGAAAATAGTTTTAGAAGTTCAAAAGTGTCAGTTTATCATTATCTATTAATGGAAATACTAGATATCTTTCCTTCTAAAAAAAAATAAAAATAATTTAAAAAAGCAAACCACCACCCACAACATGATGAGTAGATTGAAACCGGCAAGCATATGTTACCATGTAAAAATGTGCAACTTTGCTCTGATACACAGTGTCTTAAACTGACTAAAGTACTGAGCCGAATGCATTGCTCCTTTGAAATTAAAACAGTGACTAGATCATAACGAGGCTATATGAACGTCACCATCACAACCCTTCCCACCTCATGACACAATGTAATCTGATGTCAGCTCAAAATTCTAATAGTTGGGCAAACCACAGCACTCCTTGCCTAGGTGGGGCAAAGGTGCCTGGGGAGAAGGGAGTTGTGTGGGTAAGCTGTAACTAACGGGCAAAAAGAAATAGTGACAAGCATCCCACATGGTTCAATTTTAAAGGTTTTTTTGGGCTAGTGAAATAGAATGCTTTCTTCAAAGTCCCTATAGCTAGCTTTCAAGATCTTCCCAGTCTTACTGACATCTAACTACAATCACCAAAACACATGAAGATTAAACAGAAGCTATGTTCTTCATTATTTCCAAATACACAAAATCACCCACAAAGACGTGCTCTTTTGTCAAGTGGCATGGCAGTTTGGTCTTCATTTCAAGTGCCAACTGCAACCAGGTGTTTATTCTGAGGCTTTACGCTTACTAGGTCTGAAACTGAACTCTTCATTCCCCGTTGTCTTCTACATCTCCCACATCTGCTGACAAAATTACAGTCTACCACCCACACAGCCTCTAAGCCAGAAGCTGGGAGCCAGCTTTGGCTTCTCCCTTTGCATCTCAGGCCCTACCTCCAGGTCTTGTCCATCAGAGACCATAAATAGCAAGTTAATTCACCCCTCTTCTCGTCATCCCTTAGGCCACCACCGTAGGTGGCATCTTTCATGCCAAAACTATTGCAACAGTCTCCTACCTGGGTTCTGCATCTCTAATTTTGTGTCTGTCAACACTACCTGCTACCCTCCTGGAGTTTTTTCCTGCCCTATTACTCAACTGTGAATATATTTCCCTGCTTATTCCCTAACAACTTTGTGTCTTCGCTCTTGTTATTCTTTTGCCTGGAATGTTTATTCCCTCACCTTCTGCTGACTAGCTTTTGCACTTAGCTTAAGATTTGGCCTGACATTGGCCTCAGCTTATCTGGCTGAGTTAGGTGTTTTCTCTTCCAGACTTCTTATATCATTTATATCTTATATCACTTTGTTCATACCTCTGTTATAGCATTTGCCACATTGCTGTAATTGCTTTCTTTCACAGTTTTCTCCTTTCCTAATCTATGATGAAGGGTGAGCTCCATATCCTAGTCAATGTTATAGCTTTTACACCTAGTACTCAGAAGGTGCATAATAATTTATTTGTGTTAAATCAGTAATTCTCTATCTATCTGGAATTACCTGGGGAGCTTTAAAAATATTGAGACCTGAGCCTCACCCCAGACCAATTAAAATTGAATTTCTGGGGGTGGAGTCCAGGCACTGGTCTTTAAAACTCCCCAGGTGATTCTAACGTGTAGGGCTGAAAATCACCTGTGCTAAATCATTGAACTGGAAATGCTAGTTAGAGTGGTAGCAAAAAAGCAAAATTTGAGGGTGTTTTGGGGTTGCTTTTTTTTTTTTTTTTAAGGAAACCATAATAATGATTTATTGCTAAGTAACAAATTACCCCAAAATTTAGCACTTTAAAACAACCAACATTTACTATGTCAATTTTTTCTGTTGGTCAGGAATCTGGGTGCAGCTCAGGTAGCTTCTCTGGCTCAGGGTCTCTCATAGGCTGCAAGCACCTGAAGGCTTGACTGGAGGAGCATCTGCTTCCAAGGTCTCTCCTGTGGCTGTCAGCAGGATTCTATTCCTCACTGACTGTTGGTCAGGGGCTTTCCTCAGTTCCCCTGCCTCTCCACTGAGCAGCTCACAGGATGGCAAGTGGTTTCCATTAAAGGGAGCAAGTGAGGGAACAAAAGACAGTTTGACGTTCTGTTTTGAATCCTGAAAGATTATGTCCTTAAACTAATCTATTCCTGTGGGTGTGGTACCCTTTGATTGCATTATATTTACTTTAGATTATTTTATTTGATCACTTTTGATTGGACTATATCAGTGAGGCATGACTCAGATTGGGTCTCCACCCTTTTGCTGGGTCTTATATAAACTGAGAACACACAGAGAGACAGAGAAAAAGAAAGCCACCACCATCTTTACCCTGCCGTGTGTGAGAGAGGACTCAGATCACTAGCAGTCAAAGCTGAAGCACAAAGCCCCCAAGAGACTGGGCCCATGGAGCAGCTCAAGGTTGAAGAGAGGAGCCATATGCCTGATTGCCCACAGCTGGGATTCAAGAGATGTTGAGCCCGGAAGGGAAGGCAGGGACCTCAGAAAAGATCGGCTGCCATCTTGCTTCACCACATGGTAGGATGTCAGGATCACCAGTAGCTGACTTTGGTGAAAAAGCATCTCTGATGGTGTCTTGGTTTGGACATTTTCACAACTTAGAACTGTAAGCTTTTACCCTAACTAGTTCCCATTTGAAAAGCCGACCCATTCCTGTTACTTTGTATCAGCAGCCCTGTAGCAAACTAAGACAGAGAACAAGATGGAAAACAGATCCTTTCTGTAAACTAGTGTTGGAAATGACATCCCATTACTTTTGCCATATTCTATTCATTAGAAGCAAGTCATTATGGCCAGCCCAAACTAGGAGAGGTAATTATACAAGGACATTAATCCCAGGAGGTAGGTATTATTGGGAGCCATTTTAGAAGCCACCCTACCACAGGCATTTAGTGATGCTTGGCTTCAAAATTAACCTACCCTGAAGAAATCCCAACTGGACTGTCTTAATATCAGGAATATGCACATCTGCTTCGACAGAGGTGAACTAAAAGTAAATTGACAGGTGTTCTTACTAAAAATACATTTATATTTTTGTTTCTTTGAAGATAGACACGTTAATTAAAGAATGTTTAGACAAGATAATACCAAAACAGGTCAGCCTGCATAACTCTAGCCTTTACATGACCTTACAAAGCAGATCAATGTGCTTTGCAAAGATTATAAGTGCACCTTTTTCTCTCCCCTCATATTTCCCTACTTCTACTAGTTCACAGAAAGCAGGCCAGACACTTTAACAACTCAAAATAAAATTTGCTTTTAGTAAAGTGCAGGCAACAGTAAACCTGAAAGTAAAATTACAAGTAAAATAGGCAAGTTAATGTACTATGTTAAGCTGATAAGAGATTTCTCATTTTAGAGAGAAAAGCCACTGTATTGGACAACACAATAATCACCGTATGAGCCATAAGTTAAGTCTTCTTCAAAGATCTGATCAATATGAAAGGAATCATTCATCTGTGGGCAACTTACCATTTAATGCTAAGATGGCAAGTTGAAAGTGCTTAACATTAATTAGCAAAACTACACAAAGTACTAAGAGTTAAAAAAAAAAAAAAAAAAGCCCTACTAAGGCACAAATGACTCTTAAAGGCTGATGTTCACAGCACATTTACACAAAACCCTAAACTATGAATTTGTGTCAACTACAAAATGCCAGCTCCTAAAAATCACTTCATTTTTGGTGCAGAGAGAAGGTGCTAGCAAGCCTCTCAGATTAAGAATACTACTTTTGATAACACCTTTTTCCTTGAATCATTTCCTAAATATTTGTTTAAAAACATTACTAGCTTGTAAAACCTGATGTCATTTTTAAAGGGATATGATCATAATGAAAGGTTATAAAAGATGTAACTGAAAAATTGCGCTTTAAGTACTTTATGCCTGGGCAGAAATGACTTATGAGCAATCTATCTTAGCTTTTAAAAGATTAAACAGCACCATTGGGGGAAAATCTGCCCTTTGCTTCAGCTGAGATGGCAATTTTTAGTAGCATGATTATAATCACTAAGACTTGGAAGATAAAGCCGTGATCAGCTACTATTACCCAACATAAACAATTCTGTGCCAACAACTTCTAGTTAAAACAGACATGAGGATTAAAGCTAGTGACCTAAAGACTGTTGAAGCTCTATAGCCCTTTACCAGTCTCCTGAGCCATCCAGTTTCCATGGCCTAGACACATTTATTTGGGGCTTAAGTTTGCATTTATTAGCCTTACTGAAAAGATGGTAGGTTAGCTGTCAAACTGAGACAGACAGAAAACAAACAGTCCGCCTAAAAATCTAGTTTGTAAGTTTGCTTTTCATAGTGCTATGAGATAGCAATTCTAAAGCTACCTTCTGTGTATTCTAGGCTTGAGCAAATGAGTAAATATATTGAGGGTAATGGCAGTTGTGTTTCTCTTTGTTGGGGAAGGTTACAATATGGAAAAGAAGATTAGAACGTAGTTAGACTGAAATTGAAGATATCACTATAAATATGTGGCTTTTCACAGGTAGATACAGAAGTAAATATAGAAATTTGTGTATATATCTGTTAGCTGAGTGGAACTAGAAGCAATGACATATCAATGACAAGCAAATCTAGCACTTTTGTTTCTGGATAAAGAAAAGCAGGGCTTCTTGGAGAAATGACTGATTCCAGGGCTGGGGCAGGGAAAGTACAAGATGAACCTGCTGGAACATCTTGTTGTACTGAAGAATAAGAAAGCACTCAATGAATGGTAGGGACATGAGAAAGGGACCTAGGATCCATCCTGCGGCTCCTAATGGTCAAACTTGGGACAATTAGAGCATCAAAATAATGATAGAAATGGATTTTAGTCTGTTGACTAAGAATCCATGAATCTATCCTGTTATAAATAAAGAAATATGCTATGCATAGCCCTGAGGCAAAACTCAGTCAAAATGAATATTGTTGCCTATTTACGTGGATGCAAACTGTTTCTGATTCTCTTCCAACTGGAGAGGAAAAAAATGAATTCATCAATGACTGCATACCATGGATCTGAGGCCTTAATAAACTGCTGTAGCAGTGAGTCCAGCACAGCAGTGATTGGGGCTATTACTTAAGTCAGTAACAGTGCAGTCATCCAGTGGCTTTAGGGGCAAGACTGGCAAATTAAAGATATAGAATTGGGACCATTGCCCCTACAAACTTTAGCTTAAATGGTGGCACTAATTTTCATCATCCCCCCAGGATACAATATTGTTTCTGACTTACTATCTTCACAGGGGTGGGGTTTCCATTTGGCCCGTCCCACTGTGATAGCTCTTACTATACAGACCAGGGACCCAATGAGGCAGCTACTCCAACCATCATATATATAAATTCCAATTACGTACTTGGGTACTGGGGAGATGACTACTTGGTGAGTCCATGGATCCAGTGGGCCCACTGCCCCAAACTTTAGCTTGGGAGATCCCAAGTCTAATGACAGAGGAAGGGGGTGGAAGGTGTATGATGTTGCTTTGGATTTCCAGGTATCAACAACTCACAACCTGTGGCCATTAGTCCTCAGAATGCCTCGTTATTTCCCTTTCTCCAGTGTACAATCACTCAAATAGATAGCCCTAAAGCCCTCTGGGGGAATTGTCATGGTATGTACACAACTTGGTGTTGTAGAGTCCTTCCTCTTAGGGACCCAGCAACATATTCAGTAAATGGGTTCTGGATCTGAAAATTGCTCAGATTTGGGAACTGAGCATGGAATCATGACTTGTTATTGTGGTGACTGTCCTCAGACTCCTTCCTCTTCCTCCACTCTTGCTTTTTATGGTAACAGATGTTAATCAGCACCTTTGTTGGCTGCCCATCTCTTTTGCCCCCAGAGAGACCATGCACCATCTGACAGTTGTGTACCAAGCGCCATCTGCACAGTTGTGTGTCAAGCCCCTTTGGCTGCAAGAATGACCTTGCCAGTCATTTTGGGATGACTTCTGGCAGTTCAGCACACCACCTGGCCCCTATGACTTCAGGTCCCCATTATTCTCATGGATGTTCACATACCCAGCTATGTGGCTGCTCACCCTACCTTTGCCTCTGGCCCACCGAACAGAGCTGATCTACTTCTTAGTGATGCTGGTGGCCCTCTCACCAGTGCTTTCCTGATGGCCTTAGTGAATGGTATGTCCTGTTGGGACTCTTGTGGAAAATAATCCTCTGGTGAGTCTTCTGGGCCTTACATAATATATCCATTCCAGCATGTCCAACCTGCTCAGCCTCTATTTGTTCCTCTGCTGTCCATACTCAGATATTTTTCACATTGCTAAGAATTGGATGTTTTTTCCCTCAGTTTCTAAGAGCCATTAGCAAGTTTGCCCCCAGCACTTGGGGTCCTTGCTAGAGTGTGAAACCCCCCATATCTCAGAAAGTACCTCCAAGTCAATGAATTCTTGTTCATCCAGTCTTATATTCTTGCTCCCTTGATCAAGCACCCTTAAAATCCAATCCCAGGAATACTTCCCTGGTTCCTGCCAGTCCATGCCAGCTAAATCTTATAACTTCTTTCCTTCCTTATCAGGCCCAGCATGTCCCAGCCATCTATGCTCAGATTTAACCCTAGTTATTGGCTTGGCAGCCAAGAAAAGAAGTGGGGCACAGTTCCTGGGGAGGGAGAGAACTATCACCTTGTGGGTAAGAGGCTTCTACAGAATCTTTTAGTACATGCTGTAGCCCTTACTAGAGAAAGGCTACCTTTCCAAGTCCAGAGGATCCAGAGGGAGTTCGAGGGGCATCTATCCAGATGTCCTTACACCATGTTCAGGATCCTAGGTTTCCCCACCTTCACATTAACAATACTGCCTTGGCTCTCACACTTAGCTGTTAACTGCTTCTTAACAGCTCTTAGTTTCTCATTTTTCTTCTGCAGGGCTTCAATACAACTTAGCAGTTAATAGCCACCTCAGCATATTTTCCAAATGCCAGTAGCACCCTATCTCTCACAGTATTCCCCTCCACTGGGGCATTTCCCTAGGTCAACACTGGCAAAATATTTAGCAATTAAGCTGCAACTATGCCCCCCAGGGACTATGTGTGCCCCTCCTACCAAGCAGGACAGTATCTTTTTGGGCAGTGAGTGAATCTGTCCCAAATCCCAATTTTACCACTTGGTCCTCCCAGAAGCAGATGCTGAGATGGGATTAATTGTGCAAAGTTATTATTAGAGGTAACACCCGTGAGAGAAAATGGGGAGGAAGCTGAGAAAGACTAGGTGGGCTGTCACACCCTGTTGCAAGTCTGACCCCCAAGTGAGAGAGAGTGGGAAGGAAAAGTTGAGTGAAAGTGCCCTAGACTAGTATGCAGCCTAAAGAAGGGTTGGCATGGCAATGGGTGTGTCCTTGAACCTGTCTTAGCATCTCTGCCATGCTCAGTCACTAAGAAAGAAGCAAGGTCTTGGCACAAATGTGTTGGATTTGTGCACTGTAGCTGGTGCCATTGGCTAGTTAAGCTCTCTGTAGTTGGGGTTCTGTGAGGTGCACATTCTCATAATCACCTTGTCAACCCAGCAAGAGGCTCAGCTGGGATTCAAACCCAGGTTGTTTGGCTGCAGAGTTTATACTCTCAACCACGGAGCTAGATGGCATCCTTTAGAACTGCAGATGTCTCAAATGGTTCTCTATAATGTTGAAGATTTATACAGAAGGTTGAGAGGCCCAACTGTTAAGGATCAGGCTCCTTTAAGAAGTTTATATACTTCATCCTACAGACAATAAGGTCGTGGGAGGGGACACACTAGAAATTAATATATGTATATATTCCTTATGTATTGTATGTATGTATATGCATACATGTATATGCATATGTATGTAGTATTGTATATGCACATGAATAATTTATAGCCCTATACATAGCTTTAATTACCTGGGGTATAATAGGGTTTAACAAACTTGAAAACAGGTGAAACTGTGACAACATCTGGATTATACCTACAGTAAGATGGTCAGAAAGTGCTGGCAAAGCATTCACGCAATCTAGGATATAAAGATTTGAAAAAAGTGGAGCCAAACAAATTCATTTTCTATCACTCTTTATAAGATCTTACTGTGGTACAGGCAATCAAAAATTCATTGCGTTTTTACTACTTTATTAATAGTATTGCAAATTAATTTCTACCATTTATATGTAGAGGCACTCTTTTCACTTATGCTGTGTGTCAAATAGGTGTTTACAGGCTAGATTCAGAATTTAATCACTATTTGTAACATTAATTCCATGGGAATATGTGTAAGCTGCCAGTAATCGACTTACAAATGAATTCTATAAAATATGATCTTTTGTAAAAAGGGGCTACATGTCCATTCATCAGTTAGTATTGCAAGGAAACAGGCCTTACTAATTCTATTTTATGGATATGGGAACCCTAGGCACAAAAATTTTAAATGATTTCCCTGTTCTATATAATGAAATCAAATATGAACCTAGAACTAGAGATTAAATCAGATCCTTATACACCTATATTAAAAGTCTACAAATACAGTAAAATCCTACAATAGAATATTAAAAACTAGAGATGAAAAGATGAAAGAGAACACTGGCCCAACCTTCCATCTGAGGGTAGATATTATTATTACCTGCTTATTATGGACAGTAGATAGGTTAGTTTATCAAGGTCAATCTAAAATTTTGGGAAAATTTCAAAGTCTCTAGAAACTCATAATACTCACCACTATTATTTATCATACTTCAAGAGGACATATGGAAATCAGAATGGAGTTCTTAAATTTCAGACTGTTTCACTTCCTGACCTAAGGCTTGAAAACAAACTAAGAACTCAGCAAAGCAATTTATGAATTTGGGGTCAGGATTTGTCTCTAAGTGATGGTTTAGGGAACTGTATTTATAGCCTGGCACCAGTCAATTTCTATCTAATTTTTAGACTAGGTTCCAGATATACACATTATACTCTGGGGACTACTAAGGGCACAAACTAGCATTCAGAATTAAATTTGGGGCTGCAATTCCAAACAATGATTTCCTATGTTCCCTAGTTCTCAGTCAGATATGGTTACAATATAAAAATTTAAAATAAACAGTAAAAAAGAGGATCATTGGAAGGACTGTACTAGCCAATAAGTACTTATTACAAAGCAGGAGTGTAGGGTAGAGTTCTGAGTTTCAAACATTTGATTTACAGGCTAACTTTTGGAATATTTTATTTATATCCCACCTTATTTCATAAACGACTTCAGGTGTCTTAGTACACGAATATATACAACTATGATAGAAATAGGGAACCTGTCCTAGGAAAAAATATTTTTTAAAAAAACTGTAATTATGAGGCTAGGATGGATATTAAAAATGAATTTCAAATTTAGCTCTTAAGCTTACTGACCATCAAATCAAAGAGGCAAAATTCTTACTAACAAAAGCAGCTTCCAAAAAAATTTTTTAGAATCATTTAAAAATATCTGAGATGGAACTTTATATAAAGGGTACTGTATGACACAGAAGATAATGTCCCTGAAAATACCAAAGCAAAAGCAGTTAAGAAAAGTTTATATGGATACTTCCAGTCACTTGCTTAGGTGAAGGCCGAAGGTGTCAAATTAAAATGCCATTTGATGAAGGTGATGCTGCTAGGGGCTGCTTTTACAATACAAATAGTTTCTACACTGAAGATTTCATATACATGAGTTAGTTTCCCCAATGGAACAGCAATTCTTATTTAATTGCTAGGAGCACCTAGCATAGAAATAAAAAGTGACTTGGCATGGCTGACGTAATTAAATTGTTTAGGGAGAGGCCTAATTTTTGGGCCTCTAGATTTAGCTGAAAAACTTAGTCTCTCTCAACTTTGAAGGACTGCAATACA
This sequence comes from Tolypeutes matacus, assembly GCA_026826555.1. Lineage (NCBI taxonomy): Eukaryota > Metazoa > Chordata > Mammalia > Cingulata > Chlamyphoridae > Tolypeutes > Tolypeutes matacus. The sequence continues at coordinate 1,383,489 of JAKSZT010054471.1, forward strand.
AAGCTTCAGAGGGGTTTACTGGACAGTTTACTCCTTGAATAGGGTGCTAACTAAAGGGAATTGGTTTGCTGCATGTGCAGGTATAGTACATTCTAGAGATTAAGAATTGTAAATGTGAAGTTTCTATGTGCAGGGAATGTGAGTGGGGGTGACTGTGCTGTAATGTGAGGGTGAGCAGGGTGGGGGAGTTGGGTTGGACTATCCATGGAACTGGGGGGATGGCTGGAGGAAGGAACAGGTCAACTCTGGGCATTTGTAGGTCTATGGTTAAAACTACAAAGGTGCGAATGTTCTTTTGCCAAACATGGCAGGGGAGGATTACTGTTGCAAGGCATTGGGGGTCGGGGGATATGTGGGAAAGGGCGCACCTGGGACATGCTTCTATGGAATATGAAAGTGTTCATCTTGTCATAAGGTATTACCTCAGTAGGTGGAGACCCACACAATAAACAAGAAAATATCAAACTCCCATACTGGGGAGTCCTGTTATGTTCTCAAAGCGAGGAATCTCTTGAGAACATAGGCAGTGCCTAATAAAAGAAAACATACCAGTATGTTAAGCCCTCAGTATTAATGCATGTAACTATGAACCTAATTATTCAAAAATTGAAACTTAGTGGTTACCATAGGTTATGAGGGGAGAGGGATGGAAGAAGAGATGGAACATAGGGCATTTTCAGGGCATTGGAATTGTTCTGCATGATCTTGCAATGACAGATACAAGCCATTATACATTTTGTCAAAACCTATAAAAGTATACAGTACAAAATGGAAATCATAATGTAAACCATTGACCATAGTTAGTAGCAATGCTTCAATGTTTGTTCATCAATTGTAACAAATGTACCATATTCATGTAAGATGTTATTAATAGAGGAAAATGTGAGACGGGTAGGGGTGGGGTATAGTGGAATCCTCTATATTTTTTTATAGGACTTTTCTGTAACCTAAAGTGTCTTTGAAAATAAAGAGAGAGAGAGAGAGAAAAAAAAAGAAGGTATTTGGGGAACATACAGAAGATATTGTCACAGTACATAAAAGATAAGAGATCTTACGGTGATGAAAGACACAATGCAAAAAATATCTTTTATTTTTTATTTATTTTTTTGGCTTTGTTTTTAGGGAGGTTTTGGATTGAAGAAGGGTTGCAACTGTGGTGGAGAGGATCACTGGTGCAGGGTGTTGGTGGTGAAGGGATATTTGGGGAGGGGGTGTACCTGGGGCATGTTTCTATGGTATATGAATGTGTTCAGGTGATCATGGGGCATTGTCTTGGTGGGTGGAGACCCACACAATAACAAAAAGAATGTTGAATTCCCATCCTGGGGAGTCCTGCTACATTCTCTAATAGGGTGGGAAGACTCCTTAGAGTACATGGGCAGTGCCTAGTGAAGGAGGACAGGCTAATATACCAGGCCCTTGATATTGATCCTTGTTCTTATGAACTTTGTTCTTGTGAAATTGAAACTTAGCCTAGCATTATATATTGCCTAAGAGTTACCTCCTGAAAGCTTCCTTGTTGCTCAAATGTGGCAACTCTCTCTAAGCCAAACTCACTACCTTCCCCTGGCATGGGACATGACTCCTGGAGATGAGCCTCCCTGGCACCAACGGATTATTACCAAGCGCCAACCAGCAATTCATTTGGAAAGACCTTGACCAAAAGGGGGAAATATTAAATACGAATGAGATTTTATGGCTAGGATATTTCAAAGTGAGTTAGGAGGTTTTTTCAGAGGTTACATTTATGCATGTCTCAGGAGGATCTCACTGACTGCCACAGTAAACAGTGCCTCAAGCAGGGGGGCTCTTGAGGGCTTTAGAGACATCTAGACACTACAGGCAGGGCAGACAACCCAGGAATTTGGCACCCTGTCAGTGGGCCTTACCTTGGAATATATGATAACCTATTCCCCCAATGTATCAGCAGTAGATTCATTTATGATTTTCCTACACATGGTTCTTAATCCCCTTTTATTTGAATCTATAATTAGCACTATACCTGTTAAATGTGTGTTCCAGAGACTTAAATCTTTTGAATGTTCATATGCCAATTGAGCCCTGAATCTCAGCAGAGTTGCAGCCAATACTTACTCTCCAGTTCATCAGACTAGACCAGGACAACTAATAAAAGGATGATGAGGGACAACGTCCATCCCAAAAAACAGAGAGTATCTACAACTGCAAGAAAGACAGTTTCACCCATCTGCCTCATGGGAACTAAGCCCCCTCTCAATTGGAAGTAGAGTGGGCATCACCATCCCAAAATCCTCAAGATTGAAGAATGAACAAACATAAGGTGGGAATGCAACTATGGGCTAAAGTAGACTTATTATTATTCTAGTAATGGAAGAACTTTTAACATTGATATAAAGGCAGAAGTCACTAGAGGTTCTAAGGGGAGGCAGAGAAAAGGTGTAACATGGGGCATTTTAGGACATTGGAATTATTCTGCATGACACTGCAAGGATGGATACAGGCCATTATACATTTTGTCAAAACTTAAAAAATTGTGCGGTACAAAGTGTACACCATAATGTAAACTATAGACCATGGTTAGTAGCAATGCTTCAATATGTGTTCATCAATTGCAACAAATGTACCACACTAACAAAAGATGTTGTTAATGGGGAAAAGTGTGGGAAGGGGAGGGGTATTTGGGAATCCCCAATATTTCTGATGTAACATTTATGTAATCTAAAGCCTCTTTAAATTTAAATAATAAAAAAAAGAAAGCAGGCACCAATTTTGGCATTATGTGAACAAGATTCTATAAACTACCCAAAGCAACAATATATAATCACCTGTATTGTTGACTGTGTAACTTTGGTGGTGCTTCCACTTTCTGTGTCCTCAACTCCAATGACCATCTCCTGATGTCCATTCAACCAAATAAGCAGTGGTTGGCAAGAAGGTGCTCAAGACAGGGAAGTGGAAAATATCTAAAAAGAGCATCTAGGCTGTATATACTTTCTCAAATAAGACTGCTGTAAGCTATTTGTATTCCATTTTCAAAGATCTCTATTTAGATTTCTAGTCTAGCTTGTTCTTATCTTAAATCTCAGCACCTACAGTCTAGGACTAATTCTTTTTATTTTATCAATGAAAATGATGAATCATTACCCTCCTTATAAATACTTTACATACTTAGAAATCATAAAGTTTTCTTTTATTAACAAGATAACCACAATTATTTTAACTGTCCTTCCAAAATATCTTATTTCTTAATCTTTAGACATATTCTTTCTTGGGCATCCCTTATCACTTTCAAAATATCCTCCAGGGGAGCAGGTGTAGCTCAGTGGCTAGAGTGCCTGCTTCCCATGTGCAATGTCCGAAAGTCAATCTCTGGTACCTCTTAAAAAAAGAAATATATATATATGTAATACACACACACACACTCTCTCTCTCTCTCTCTCTCTCTCTCTCCAATGGTTTGGTATGTTAATGAATTTCACAAATAGAGGATTTAGATTATGTCATGATTCTTTTATTCTAAGTGATTATTCAAACACAATTTTATTTGTAAATAGCAATGTTCTATTTAAAATCATTCAAAACACTCTTCTAGGTACTGGGGTAACTCATATAGCTTACATTCTAGTAGGACAAACAGATAATAGATCCGTAAAAAAAAATATCTGATTGAGGTTAATGCTGTGGGAAGATAAAAGTGATAGGGGTGGAGAGACTTTTTATGAAGAGGTAGCACTTGTTTTGATACCAGTAGGAAGGCAGTAGCCCTGCAAAGATATAAGAAAAGTATTCCAGGCAAATTTTGGCTAACAAATGTTTAATAAGTTATGTGTTCCTTCTGATGTGTATAACCTTACAATGCTCCTTACTGAATCTTGTTATTTTGAAGACTAATTCTATCTTTTAAGTGCTTTTCATTACTTCTTCACTTGCTGTATCCTACACATTTTAACAATTTAAACAAGTATTTTATAATATTAGCTAATATTTAATTTAGGATGTGTTTCTGCCAAATAATATTCAATAATGAGTGAAAAATAATCATTGAAAAGTAAATTCTTTGTGGTAGTGGCTAGGCCTATGAGAGTTTTTAGATTGTAATAATTTGGTGAGGGGATGATACTTTGTCAACCAAACAGGTGGAAAGCAAAAGTTGTACAATATGACCTATTCAGAAACGAGGATAGCGGGAGGATGGAAGGTGGAGCGAATCACTGACAGGTTGGTCTATTAGTACTGAAAGAGCCCAAAAGAGAAGTAAGAGGTTGATAGGGCATGTACGTGGATGAAGGAGTAAATCATTGGGCAAGTCTGGATAAAACCTTTCCTTATGAGTTGCTGTCACCACATGAGCAATAAGCAACTCTGAACTTTGGGGTGGGCACTTGTGATTATCAGCTAATTAACAATTACAGACCCAAAGAATATACTTTCATTTTATGAAATCAACATTTTTTGTCAAGTCTTTGTACATTAAAAAAGAGTGGGAGACACAGATTTCCGGGAAGATGGTGTCAGAGTAGGGTGGCGGGCTCCAAGTGACCAGCCTGGGTAAAACTCGTGGCTCAGTGTGGCCAACTGAGAGGGGAAAGGATGTTTTCCACCCTGGAAAGAGGGAGGGTGCACAGAGGGCCGAGAGTGGTTTCTCTTTGGTGAGTTTGGCTAGTGGAGCCCGTTTTGAAATATGGCTCTGTCCAGAGCAGAATCACCAGCAAGTGGAAGTTGAAAGAGACACCTCCAAGGAAAGGTTTGTCGAAAACACCATCTGCTGGTAGGCCAGGAAACTGCAAGAAGTAAAAACACTGTTTGGAGTCTCAAGTCCCAGGTCCCCTTTAATCTGGTCTGCGCCCCATTAGTGGATCCCTTGCCTTGTTTTGATAACTTAAGCTGGGCACTCTTAAAGACTTAGAATAAATTGAACCAAAAACCAAAGAAGAGCCATGAAAGAAAACCACTAGGCAAGAGAGAAATTGACCGTCAGAAAAAATTTACCACCATAAACAGATGCAGACATCAGCAAAAAATTACAAGCCATACTAAGAAGCAGGCCAGCCATAGGACCAAATAAAAAAATCCCAATGAGACATAGGATTTAAGACAACTACTCAATGATAGTCACACAATCTTCTAAAAAAGATAAAGGATATTAAGAAGGCACTGGGTGAGCATAAAGAACAATCTGAAAGCCTGAAAAGAAAAGAGCTTATGGGAATGAAAGATATGATGGATGATTAAAAATACATTACAGGCATATAATAGCAGATTTGAATTGGTTGAAGATAGAACAAGTGAGTTGAAGGACAGAGCATCTGAATTTGAAAAGACAAGAGAATAGAAAGAGAAAAGGATGGGAAAAATGTAACAGGCTCTCAGGGAATTGAATGACAATATGAAATGCACAAACATACGTGTTATAGGTGTTCCAGAAGGAGAAAAGAATGGAAAAGGGGCAGTGAAAATGTTTGAGGAAATAATGATGGAAAACTTTCCAACCCTTATGAAAAATATAAATGTCAATCCAAGAAGGTCAAAGCACCTCAAAGAGAATAAATTCAAACAGACCTACTCCGAGACACTTACTATTCAGAATGTCAAAATGCCAGAGATAAAGAGAGGATTCTGAAATCAGCAAAGGAAAAGCAATATATCACATACAAGGGAATCTCAATAAGACTAAGTGCCGATCTCCCATCAGAAACCATGGATGGAGAGAAGGCAGTGCTATGATATATTTAAGGTTCTGAAAGAGGAAAACTTCCAGCCAAGAATTCTTTATCCAACAAAACTGTCCTTCAAAAATGAGGGTGCGTTTAAAGTCTTCATAGACATAAAAAAACTGAGAGAGTATGTTACCAAAAAACCGGATTTACAAGAGATACTAAAGAGAATTGTGGAACCTGAAAGGAAAAGACAAGGGTGAGAGACTTGGAAAAGAGTGCAGAAATGAAGACTATTAGTAAGGTAAGTAAAAGGGTAAAAAGACAGACAATAGTAAGATATGATAATGAAAAGTAAAAGGATAAATGGACAAAGTAAGTAATGCCTTTACAGTAATAACATTGAATGTTAATGGATTGAACTTCCCAATCAAAGACACAGACTGACAGAATGGATTAAAAAAAATGAGCCATCTATATGCTTCTACATGAGACTCACCTTGGACACAAGGACACAATCAGGCTGAAAGAGAAAGGTTAGAAAAAGACATTCCATGCAAATAGTAACCAAAAATGATTTGGAGCGATATTAATATTGTAAAAATAGATTTTAAATAAAAACTGTTATAAGAGATCAAGAAGTTATTATATATTAATAAAAGGGGCAACTCACCAGGAAGAAATAACAATCATAAATATTTATGCACCTAACTTGGGGGCCCCAAAATACATTAGACACACACTGGCAAAACTGAAGGGAGAAACAGACATCTCTACAATAATAGTTGGAGACTTTATTACACCACTCTCAGTATTGGATAGAACACTGGACAGAGGATAAATAAGGAAACAGAGAGCTTAAATAATATGATAAATGAACTAGACCTAACAGACATTTATAGGACATTATACTCCCAAAGGGCAGGACATACATTCTTCTCAAGTGCTCATGGATCTTTCTGCTGGAAAGAACCCATGTTGGGTCACAAGTCAGGTCTCAATAAATTTAAAAGAGTGAAATTATACAAAGTACTTCTGACCATAATGGAATGAAGCTGGAAATCAGCAACAGGCAGAAAAAGGGAAAATTCACAAATATAGGGAGATTAAACAACATACTCTTAAATAATCAGTGGGTCAAAAAAATAAATTGCAAGAGAAATCAGTAAATATCTTGAGACGAATGAAAATGAGAACACAACAAATCATAACCTATGAGATACAGTGATTGCACTGCTGAGAGGGAAATTTATAACTATCAATGGTTACATTTAAAAAGAAAAGCGAGCTAAAATCAAAGACCTAACTGCACAGCTGGAGGAAGCAGAAAAAGAACAGCAAACTAATCCCAAAGCAAGCAGCAGGAAAGAAATAACAAAGATTAGAGCAGAAAGAAATGAAATTGAGGACAAACAACAACAACAACAACAACAACAACAAAACCCAGAGAGAATCAACAAAACCAAAACCTGGTTCACGGGAAGCGGCTGTGGCTCAATCAGTGGGGCTCCCATTTACCATATGGGAGGCCCCGGGTTCGGTTCCCGGGGCCTCCTGGTGAAGGCAGGCCCGCCTGCATGGCGTGGTTGGCTGACCCAGCGAGCACAAGCAGCAAGGGGGGGATAAATGAATAAATAAATAAAATCTTTAAAAAAAAAAAAAAAAAAAACCTGGTTCTTCAAGATTAACAAGATTGACAAACACTTAGCCAGACTGATAAAAAAAGAAGATGCAAATAAATAAAATCAGAAAAGAAAGGGGGGATATTATCACTGACCCCACAGAAATAAAAGAGATCATAAGAGGATACTATGAACAACTGTATGCCAAAAAACTAGACAATGTTGATGAAATGGAAAAATTCCTAGGGACATACGAACAACCTACACTGACTCCAGAAGAAATAGAAGACCTCAACAAACCAATCCCAAGTATAGAGATTGAAATAGTATTTTAAAAACTCACAAAAATGAAAAGTCCAGAACCAGAGGGATTCACAGATGAAGTCTACCAATCATTCAAAGAAGACCTAATACCAATCCTGATCAAAATCTTCCAAAAATTGAACAGGAGAGAACACTATTAAATTCATTCTATGAAGCCAACATGACACTAATACCAAAGCTAGAAAAAGATGCTATGAAAAATAAAATTACAGATCAATTTCTCTAATGAATACAGACACAAAAATCCTGAACAAAATACTTGCTAACTGAATCCAAAGGAACATTAAAAGAATTATACACCACAGTCAAGTAGGTTTTATCCCAGGTATGCAAAGTTGGTTCAACACAAGAAAATCAACTAGTGCAATACACCACATTAACAAATTGAAGAAGAAAAAATCTCATGATCATCTCAACTGATGCAGAAAAGGCAACTGACAAAATGCAGCATCCTTTCTTGATAAAAATACTCCCAAAGATAGGAATAGAAGGACACTTTCTCAACATGTAAAATGCATATATGAAAAACCCACAGCTAATATTGTATTCAATGGTGAAAGACTGAAAGCTTTCCCGCTGAGATCAGGAACAAGACAAGAATGCCTACTGTTGTCACTGTTATTCTATATTGTGCTAGAAGTTCTAGCTAGAGCAATTAGGCAAGAAAGAGAAACAAAAGGCACCCAAATAGGAAAGGAAGAAGTATATCTTTTGCTATTTGCTGATGACATAGAAAATCACGATACCTAGAAAATCACGAAAAATCCACAACAAAGCTACCAGAACTAATAGATGACTTATGCAAAAATCAGTAGCTTTTCCACAAACTGATAATGAGCAATTAGAGGAGGAAGTCAGAAAAAAAAAATTCTATTTACAAAAGTGACTAAAAGAATCAAAGATTTAGGAATAAACTTAACCAAGGATATATAGGACCTGTGTTCAGAAAACTATAAAACATTGCTACAAGAAATTAAAGAAGACCTAAATAAATAGAAGGACATTCCGTGTTCATGGATTAGAAGACTAAATATCATTAAGATGTCAATTCTACCTAAACTGATTTTCAGATTCAAATGCAGTCCCAATAAAAATGCAAAGACTTTTTTTTTTTTTTAAACCTAAGTGGAAAGGCTAATTATCAAATTTATTTGGAAGGGTAAGGGCTCTGAAGAGCCAAAAATGTATTTAAAAAGAAGAACGAAGTTGGAGGACTCCTGCTTCTTGACTTTAAAGCATATTACTTAGCTACAGTGGTAAAAACAGCATGGTACTGGCATAAAGATAGACAGACTGACCAATGGAACTGAATTGAGAATTCAGAAATAGACCTTCACTTCTATGGTCAAGTGATTCTTGACAAGACTATCAAACCCACCCAGCGGTCAGAAGAGTCTATTCAAAAAATGGTGCTGGGAGAAATGGGTATCTGTAGCTAAAAGAAAGAGGACCCCTATCTCACACTTATACAACAATTAACTCAAACTGGGTCAAAGATCTAAATATATAAGTGAGAACCATAAAACTCCTAGAAGAAAATGTAGGATAGCATCTTCAAGTGTTTGTGGTAGGTGGTGGTTTCTTAAACCTTACACCCAAAGCATGAGCAACAAAAGAAAAAAATAGATAAATGGGACCTCCTCAAAATTAAACACTTTAGTGCTTCAAATGGCTTTTTTTATTTTTACTTTATTTTGTACATTTAATAATTGAAAATATAAACTAAAAACTAAAGTAAACACAGATGAATAAATACATACATTTCTCAATTAAATGTGATACATAAAAAATTTTCTTTGAATCAAACAATATGTTACACAATATATTTGGTCCATAGTAACACATTCTTACACTATTTGTCTTTTTGTGTCTCGTTTGCTTCGCTCAACATAATGTCCACCAGGTTCATCCATGCTGTCATATGCTTTACAATTTCATTTCTTCTTACAGCTGCATAATAGTCCATCGTGTCAATAGACCACAGTTTGTTTATCCATTCGTCTGTTGATGGACACCTGGGTTGTTTCCAACTTTTGGCAATGGTGAATAATGTTGCTATGAACATCGGTGTGCAGATGCCTGTTTGTATCACTGCTCTCAGTTCTTCCGGGTATATAACCAGTAGTGGTATTGCCGGGTCACATGGCAAGTCTATATTTAACTTCTTTAGGAAGTGCCAAACAGTCCTCCATAGTAGCTTGTACCATTCTGCATTCCCACCAACAGTGAAGAAGTGTTCCTATCTCTCCACATCCTCTCCAACACTTGTAGTTCTGTCTTTTTAATAGTGGTCATTCTGATAGGTGTGAAATGATATCTCATTGTAGTTTTGATTTGCATTTCCCTAATCATGAGTGATGTTGAGCATTTCTTCATGTGTTTTTTTGCCATTTGTATTTCTTCATTGGAGTAATGTCTATTCAAGTCTTTTGCCCATTTTTCAATTGGGTCATTTGTCTTTTTATTGTTGAGTTTTAACATCTCTTTATATATCCTGGATATTAAACCCTTATCAGATATGTGATTTCCAAATATTTTTTCCCATTGAGTTGGCTGCCTTTCCACCCTTTTGAAAAAGTCCTGTGAGGTGCAAAAGTGTTTAATTTTGAGGAGGTCCCATTTATCTACTTTTTCTTTTGTTGCACGTGCTTTGGGTGTGAGGTCCAAGAAATCACCACCTACTACAAGGTCTTGAAGATGTTTCCCTACATTTTCTTCCAGTAGTTTTATGGTCCTGGCTTTTATATTTAGATCTTTGATCCATTTTGAGTTGATTCTTGTACAGGGGGTGAGATAGGGGTCCTCTTTCATTCTTTGGGTTATAGATATCCAGTTCTCCCAACAACATTTGTTGAAGAGACTGTTTTTTCCCATCAGCGTGGGCTTGGTAGGTTTGTCAAAAACCAGTTGACTGTATAGGTGAGGGTTTATTTCTGGATTCTCACTTCTATTCCACTGATAGATGTGTCTATCTTTATGCCAGTACCATGCTGTTTTGACCACTCTAGCTTTGAAATATGTTTCAAGGTCAGGCAGTGAAATTCCTCCCATGTCGCTCTTCTTTTTTAGAATGCTTTTGGCTATTCGGGTGCACTTACTGTTCCAGATGAATTTGGTAATTGCCTTCTCTAATTCTGTAAAGTAAGCTGTTGGGATTTTGATTGGTATTGCATTGAATCTATAAATCAGTTTGGGTAAGATTGACATCTTCATGATATTTATTCTTTCAATCCATGAACACGGAATGTCTTTCTACTGTTTGTCTTTTTAAATTTCTTTTAGCATCGTTTTGTAGTTTTCTGCATAGAGGTCCTGTACTTCTTTGGTTAAATTAACTCCTACGTATTTGAATCTTTTTGTTGCTATTGAAAATGGAATTTTCCCCCTTATTTCCTCCTCAGATTTTTCAGTACTAGTGTACAAAAACATTTCTGATTTTTACGTGTTGATCTTGTATCCTGCCACTTTGCTGAACTCATTTATTAGTTCAAGGAGTTTTGTCATGGATATTTCAGGATTTTCTAAGTATAGGATCATGTCATCCGCAAACAGTGGGAGTTTTACTTCCTCTTTTCCTATTTGGATGCCTTTAACTTTTTTTCTTGTCTAATTGCCCTAGCTAGAACTTCTAGTACAATGTTGAATAACAATGGTGACAGTGGGCATCCTTGTCTTGTTCCTGATCTTAGAGGGAAAGCTTTCTACCTTTCCCCATTGAGTATGATGTTGGCTGTGGGTTTTTCATATATGCCTTTTATCATATTGAGGAATTTTCCTTCTATTCCTATCTTCTGAAATGTTTCTATTAAAAATGGATGCTGGATTTTGTCAAATACCTTTTCTGCATCGATTGAGAAGTTCATGTGTTTTTTTCCCTTCAATTTGTTAATGTGGTGTATTACATTGGTTGATTTTCTTAGGTTGAAACATCCTTGCATACCAGGAATAAATCCCACTTCGTTGTGATGTATAAGTCTTTTGATATGCTGTTGGATTCTATTTGCAAGTATTTTGTTGAGAATTTTTACACCTATGTTCATTAGAGAGATTGTCTGTAATTTTCTTTTCTTGTAGAATCTTTACCTGGCTTTGGTATTAGGGTGATGTTGCCTTCAAAAAATGTGTTGGGTAATTTTCCCTCCTCTTCAATTTTTTGGAAGAGTTTAAACAGGATTGGTGTTAATTCTTTTCGAAATGCTTGGTAGAATTCACCTGTGAAGCCATCTGGTCCTGGACTTTTCTTTGCTGGGAGATTTTTGATGACGGATTCAATCTCCTTAACTGTGATTGGTTTGTTAAGTTCTTGTATTTCTTGTAGCATCAGTGTAGGTTGGTTATGTGTTTCTAGAAATTTGTCCATTTCATCTAGGTTGTCTAGTTTGTTGGCATATAGTTTCTCATAATATCCTCTTATGATTCTTTTTATTTCTGTGAGGTCATTTGTAACTTCCCCCTTTCATTTCTGATTGTATTTATTTGCATCTTCTCTCTTTTTTTTTTTTTTTGTTAGTCTAGCTAGGGGTTTGTCAATTTTATTGATCTTCTAAAAGAACCAGCTTTTGGTTGTGTTAATTTTCTCTTGTTTTTCTGTTCTCATTTTCATTTATTTCTGCTCTAATCTTTATTTCTTTCCTTCTGCTTGCTTTGGGATTGGTTTGCTGTTCTTTTTCTAGTTTCTCTAGTTGTTCAGTTAAATCTTTGAGTTTAGCTCTTTCTTGTTTCTTAATATAGGTATTTAGGGCTATAAATTTCCCTCTCAAGACTGCCTTCGCTGTATGCCATAGGTTTTGATACATTGTGTTCTCATTTTCATTTGTCCAAAATATTTACTGATTTCACTTGCAATTTCTTCTTTGACCCGATTATTAAGGAGTGTGTTGTTCAGTCTCCACACATTTGCGAATTTACTTTTTTCCTGTTATTGATTTCTGGTTTCATTCCATTATGATCTGAGAAAGTGCTTTGTATAATTTCAATCTTTTTATATTTATTGAGAGCTGAATTGTCACCTAACATGTGGTCTATCCTGGAGAAAGACCCATGGGCACTTGAGAAGAATGTATAACCCACTGAGTTTGAATGCAGTGTTCTGTATATGTCTGTTAGTTCTAACTCGTTTATCATATTGTTCAAGTTCTGTTTCCTTGTTGATCTTCTGTCTAGTTGTTCTATCTAATGATGTGAGTGGGGTGTTGAAGTCTCCAACAATTATTGTAGAAATGTCTATTTCTCCCTCCAGTTTTGCCAGAGTTTGTCTCATATATTTTGGGGCACCCTGGTTAGGTGTGTAGATATTTATGACTGTTGTATCTTCCTGGTGGATCGTTCCTTTTATTAATATATAATGGCCTTCTGTATCTTATAACTTTTTTGCATTTAAAGTCTGTTTTGTCTGATATTAGTATAGCTACCCCTGCTCTTTTCTGGTTACTATTCGTGTGGAGTACCTTCTTACAAACTTTCACTTTCAGCCGGTTTGTATCCCTGAGCCTAAGGCGAGTTTCTTGTAAGCAGCATATGGATGGCTCATGTTTTTTATCCATTCTATCAGCCTGTATCTTTTGATTGGGGAGTTTAATCCATTCACATTCCATGATATTAATGTAAATGCACTATTTACTTCCTCCATTTTATTCTTTGGTTTTCATGTCATCTTGCTTTTGTCTCTCTTTTTACTCTTTTGGTTATCCTTTCTGCTATTTTTTCTTCTATACTCTCCTCCAAGCCTCTCTCTACTGTCTTTTTCTTTTAGGTTCTAAGGCTTCCTTTAATATTTCCTGCAAAGGTGGGTTTTTTTTTTCAAACCCTCTTAGTTTCTGTTTGTTTGTGAATATTTTATACTCTCCTTCATATCTGAAGGAGTTTTGCTGGATAAAGAATTCTCGGCTGGCGGTTTTTCTCTTTCAGTTTCCTAATTGTATCATACCACTGTCTTCTCACCTCCATAGTTTCTGAAGAGAAATCTGCACTAAGTCTTACTGGACATCCCTTGTATGTGATCGTTTGCTTCTCTCGCTGCTCTGAGAATTTTCTCTTTGTCTTTGACATTTGAAATTCTGAGTAGCATGTGTCTTGGTGTAGGTCTATTTGGATTTATTCTGATTGGAGTACGGTGTTCTTCTTGGACATGTAAGTTCATTTCTTTCGTGAGAGTTGGGAAATTTTCAGCTATTATTTCCTCAAATACCTTTTCTGCCCCCTTTCCCTTCTCTTTCCCTTCTGGAACGCCCATCACACATATGTTTTGTTTTGTGTTGTCATTCAACTCTCTGAGCCCGTGCTCAATTTTTTCCATTCTTTTTTCCTCTCTCTGTTCTTTTCTCTCTTTAATTTTAGCTGCTCTGTCTTTGGTATCACTTATTCTTTCTTTTTTTTTTTTTTTTTTAAGATTTTATTTATTTATTCATTTATCCCCCCCTTGCTGCTTGTGCTCGCTGGGTCAGCTAACCATGCCCTGCGGGCGGGCTTGCCTTCACCAGGAGGCCCCGGGAACCGAACCCGGGGCCTCCCATATGGTAAACGGGAGCCCTACTGATTGAGCCACAACCGCTTCCCTTATTCTTTCTTCTATCATTTCGAGCCTGCTGTTGTATGCCTCAAATGTGTTTTTGACCTCACCAACTGTGTCTTTCATTTTCACGAACTCTGTTATTTTTCTGTTCAGGATTTCAAATTCTTATTTGCGTTCGCTCAATGTCTTCTTGATGTCATTTATCTCTTTAACTATATTGTCTTACAACTCATTGATTTGGTTTTGGAAATTTGAGCTCATCTCGCTGATTAGTTCTCTCAAATTCTGCATCTTGTCTGGGCCTTTGATGTATTTCTTTTCTTGGGCCATGTCTTCTATTTTCTTAGTATGGCACGTAATTTTTTGCTGGTGTTTAGGCATCTGGTTAGGATGTAGTTTACTCAGATGCTCAATCTCTTTCTCTTTTATAGGGATTTAGTGACAGGAGGCTGTGAGTCACCACAGATCTTTGATTTTTGGCTTGACCTGGATTGTTAGGATTGTCCTGCTGGTTGCTCAAAACTGGGCACTGGACCCAGTAACTGGTTGTAGAGTCGCTTCCTAGGGCCTTGGGCAGGGAGGCTATAGAGGCCAGGAAAAGCCTCTCCTACTTATTATTATTATTATTTTTTAAGATATTTATTTATTTATTCATTTATCCCCCCCTTGCTGCTTGTGCTCGCTGGGTCAGCTAACCACGCCATGCGGGCAGGCTTGCCTTCACCAGGAGGCCCTGGGAACAGAACCTGGGGCCTCCCATATGGTAAACGGGAGCCCTACTGATTGAGCCACAGCCACTTCCCCCTACTTATTTTTAATTTTCTTATGTGCACTTCCTTGGTCTACCAGGAGATGGTGCTCAATTCAATGCCTGGTCAGAGTGTATTTGTTGTGACACAGACCAGGTCAATGTGATAGAGCTTCCTGTCTGGAGGCTAAGAGCCTTGTAATTCAAACTTTCTGAGACAGTTCTCCAGTCTTCTCTGGCAGCCCACTCCCTTTTCCCAGCTAGGAAATATTTCCACTCCCCTCTGATTCCTCAACAATCAGTCCCTGTTAGTAGAGGAGGGGATTGGAAGTTTTATATATCTTTAGCCCTTTGCAGGCTCCAAGCAAACAATGGCACAGCCCCACCCGGCCTGGAAGGGCTCGGACATGGCAGACCAAACCTGCGAGTCAAAAGCCGATTCAGCCCCAGGCTCTCTCTCCCCTCTCCTGTGGAGTCCTCAACAATTAGTTCAGGCTAGAAGAGAGGTAGATTGCGAGGGTCGGATTTCTCCAGTCCTTCACCGGCTCCCAGGGCAAACCACTGTGTGGTCCCACCTGGCCTGGAAGGGCCCATGAGGCACCGCAGCTGAAATTTGCGGGTCAGAACCTGAGTCAGCCTCAGGCCAGGTGGGACCTCTCTCTCCCCTTTCCTGGGGTGGTAGATCCCTGGAGCCCCCTTTGTCTGTAGTTGCAGGCCCAGAGGCCCGAGAATTCTAAAGAGTCTTTAGTGTGGGGGTGGGTGCTGGCAGCAGCAACCGCTGCTGGTTCCAACTCATGGTTCTGTAGTTGAGATTTCCCTCTTTTGTCCCTCTCTCCTCTGGGTGACATGCAGCCTTCACCTGCTGTCCTAAACCCTAGAAGATCTTTTTTAGGGCTGTTTCAGCCTGTCCTCTAGCTATTTTTATGGAGAAGAGATTCCCATGTCTTACTAGTCCACCATCTTCCTGGAAGTCCTCCAAATGACTTTTTTTAAGAAGATGAAAAGGTAGCCTGCTTATTGGGAGAAAATTTTCAGAAACCAGATATCCAATAAGGGTTTGATCTCCTTGTTATATAAAGAGGTCATACAACTCAATGACAAAAAGACAAGGAACCCAGTGTAAATATTCTCACTGTCCTGATTTTGTGATAATCAGGGTAGGCTAAACATTCGCTATATTAGAAACCATGCATGTGTCCCCAGACCTAGTTTTTCTCCCTAGGTCTGGATTTTAGAATGCTGGTGAGAAACTAAGCCTGATTTATTATATGACCATTCTGTATGGGAAAAGACTATAACTTTTGGTATCTTTGGTCAACCTTAAGAGATATAGCAGGGGGATGGATGTGGCTTGGGTGGTTGGGTGTTCATCTCCCATATAGAGGGACCTGGGTTCAATCCCCGGGACCTCCCGGTAAAAATTAAAAAAAGAAAAATATAGAAGGTGCGTGGGCTATCAAGCCCTATGCGCGGGTGTGCTGCTAGGCCCTGCAAGCCATGCAGCAAGGTGATGACATAACAGGAGAGTGACACAAGGGAGAGTCAAGACGAGAGGCACCGAAAAACCAGGAACTAAGGTGGCACAGGTGGTAGGACACCTCTCTCCCACACTGGAGATTCCAAGGATTGAAATACAGTGAAGAAAGGAGGAGGATGAGAAAAGAGGGCAGGAAACGGACACAGAGGTTGCCTAGTGAATGGACACAGAAACAGCAAAAACGGTGGGAAGTGGTAAAAATGGATGAAAGTAAATAAATAAATAAATAAACCTTTAAAAAATGTATAGGGGAGGAAGATACGGACTATAGTGCTCTTTCATGATTTGTTAACAAATGTTACACAACAATGCATGGTGTTTGTGGGGGGTGATATGTGGGAGCCCTGTATGATGTTATGCATATTTGTTTTGTAAGATCACGATGTTTACTGAACACTTATAGTTTATGTATGTTCATGTATGAATGATATACTTCAATAAATTGTGTTTTTTTTTTTTTTTTTTTTTTTTTAAAAGACAAGGAACTCAATTAAAAAATGGGTAAGACTTAAACAGAAAATTTTCAAAGAAGAAATACAGATGGCTGAAAAACACACAAAAAGATGCTCAGCATCACTAGCTGTTAGGGAAATGCAGATCAAAACTACAATGAGATACCATTTCACACCTTACAGAATGGACATTTAAAAAAACAAAACTACTAGTGCTGGAGAGGATGAAGAGAAATAGGAACACTCTCTCACTGTTGGTGGGAATGTAAAATGGTGCAGCCTCTGTGGAAGAGAGTTTGGCAGTTCCTCTGGAAGCTAAATATAGAAATGCCATATGATCTAGCAAATCCTGCTACTAGGAATATAACTGAAAGCAAGGACACAAAGAGACAATGCATAGCGATGTTCATAGTGGCATTATCTACAATTGCTAAAAGATGGAAACAATCCAAGTGTCCATCAACCACTGAATGGATAAACAAAATGTGGTATATACATACAATGGAATACTATTCAGCTGTAAGAAGAAATGAATTTGGCATGCATATGACAACATGGATGAACCTTGAAGACATTATGTTGCAGTGAAACAAGCCAGACACAAAAGAACAAATATTGTATAGCTGTGCTAAAATGAATTAAATACAGTAAGTAAACCCATGTAGTTAAGCTATAGAGTATAGGTTACTTGCAGATAGAATGTGGGTTGAAAAGGGAGAGCTGAAGCTAAACATATGCAGAATATTTAATAAGGATTATAAATGTGGGGAAATGGTTAGAGTTGATGATAACACATTATAGTGAGTATAATCAACATTGCTGATTTCTAAACGTGATTGGGGCTAAATGGGGTAGTCCAGGGAGGTTAATGTCAATTGAAAGAAAGCTAGAGGAGAATCTAGGGACTGTATAACATAGTGATTTCGATGGTAGATGATGATTGTGGTTAATAGTACAAATACAAGAATGTTCCTCTATTACAAGTTAAGAATATTGTGATACATGGCAAAAACAATACAATTAATGTAACATATAGACCATAGTTAACAGTAATATTGTAATATGGCAAAGAAGGTACTATATCAATGGTAAGAGTCAGTAAAGGGGCGGGTATAAGGGGAATGGGATTTTTGCTTCTGGATTAATGAAAACATTATGAGATGAACTGAGCTGATGACAGCACAACTCTGTGATGAAACTGAGAGCCACTGAGTGAACAGTTTGGATGGATTGAACAAGGCTGGAGTCCGCATAACAAGTGAACCCTGAGGTGAATGATGGACTGCGGTTAACAGTACAAATATGAGAACGTTCTCTCATGAACTATATCAAACATACAATACTAATACATGGTGTTAATAATAGGATGGTTTGTGGGAAAAACAGGAATATAAGCTATGGACTATAGATGGCAGTAATATTATGACGATGTTTTTCATCATTTGTACCAAGTGTGTCACAACAATGTAAGGTGTTGGTGGTGGGGTGATATATAGGAATCCTGTATGGTATGCATGATTGTTCTGTTAACTCACAACTTCCCAAATTAAAAAAAAAAAAATTCTTTAAAAAGTGTGAGGATTTTGTTTAGACATGTTGAAAATCCTGGTCTACTTTTTAAGTGTTTGGTTCCTTATTTGTAAAGTGGGTATAACAATACTATTTTGTGGATTAGCAATGATAGATGCAAAGCACATAGTCAAGTACCCGGTACATAGTAAATACTCAGTAAGCAGCTTTTTAAAAAATTATTCTTCTTCAGTGTGATCTTCCAAATATCACTAAAATTTGATTATTATTATTATTAATTATACAAATATGCCTATTAAGAAATGATTTGCATTGTGTTTCAATGGAAGGAAAAAAATACAGAAAATAAAACTTAGGTAAGAAACCAATTTCATCAATATCAGGCACATATGTGAAGAGATACTGCTAGGAAATAAGTACAAAATTTCAGCAGGTGAGAGAGATCTCAATGTCTTTAGTCAAGTTTAACTTATTATAATAAAATCTTATTCAGGCTCTATTCACTTCACAATTTTCACATTTCAGGGTGAAATGTAACTGTGCACCATCTAAGGAAAAAGGTTTTTAAAATCAAATGACATAATGGGAAGCGGATGTGGCTCAATTGATAGGGCTCCCGTTTACCATATGGGAGGCCCCGGGTTTGATTCCCGGGGCCTCCTGGTGAAGGCAAGCTGGCCCACGCGGCACGGTGAGCTGATGCAGCAGGATGACCCAACAAAGGGAGACAAGCAGACACAGAAAAATGCACAGCGGATGGACACAGCAAGCATAAGCAGCAAGGGGGGATAAATAAATAAATAAATAAAATCTTAAAAAAAAAAATCAAATGACATAAGACGAAAAAGGATTACCTTCTTAAGAGAAAAAAAAACTTAGAATTTTGTAAGGCTCCTTTTACAAAGTATAACTCAATAGAGTACACCAGTCTGTGCTGATCAGGCTGGTAGTGTGATATGCTACGCAGGAATTGTTCTTGTGCAAAGACAGACCCTGCTTAATTAACAATGTAAGGTTTAATTTGTTAAAATTACATTAAAAGTAAAGTTTCATTTCTTAAAAGTAAATAAAAGGCCATACTTCAAACAGGCCTTATTTCCTTGTTATTCTAAATTGGTATTCTGAAAGACATTCGAGAGAGAATAGAAGCCTGCTTAAAGATCTTTTCAAATAAAAAATAAGAAGACCTTAAGAAAATTGGCTATGATGTTTTTACTAAATACATTACTTGGCTGCTGCTTATGAGACATAATCAGAAAGATGGCTAAATCTGGTCCAATAAATAGCATTTTAATGCTGAAAGGGCACTAGAGATCACATAGTGAATTTCCCAAATACAGAAGGCTTAACAGGCTCAGGATTATTTATCAGAATGCACCATCAGTGCTGACTGAGACAAGACCTGTGAATCTCAACTCACAAGCTAAGGCTCTTCACTATAGAGAGTAGTTCACAGCATTTGAACCAATCTTACCACCAGCTTTTGTTAAGGTTCCAATAATGACCTTCCCTATGTCACTCCTTGGCTTGCACCCTGCTCTAATACTCAAGCTGGACCAGTAAAATTTGACTGTAACAGCCTAATCTACAAAATAGCCAGAGCTATGGAGGCTTCCTTTTTATGTACACCACAAGAATCTTCTACTCCAAGACTCCTATGCTTTTAACCAGGGAAGTAGTAATTGAGAAAAGTCGATCCATGATTTAAGAGAACACCTACACTGGGGCTCCTGGAGTGAACCATGCTAAAATAATAACTTGTCATCCCCTCCTGGAATCACTACTTGGGCAAGGTCTTCAAAATCACACAAAGTTACCTCCAGCAAGTAGTTTTCAGCATACACACTCAGTGACTCAGTCTGCTTTTTCTGGCTACTAGAGGTATAGGCTAGGTCTAGGCAGCACAGGCTTTGAAACGATCATCCAAGTTTTCAAACCAGAATGAGTAAGAAAACTGCTGGTAACACACAAACATTAACATGTGCCCAACTGAACAGTATTTTTGATCATTAGATTATCTGCCAGAAGCTTGTTTCCTGGTAAATAATAGTTACTGTTGGTATACATAAACTAGTTTATACATGTCACAGCTTGCTCCTCAGAGAACATTCTATAGTCTTTCAAGAATAAAAACTTGCTTGAATTGGCACACAACTATGAAGAGTTCTTGCAAAATTTGCCAGAGGTAGTCAAACAAAGCAGTTTAGTGCAAGCAATCACAAAATTTGGGCACCAACCAAACCAGAGCTAATTTTTCAGTTCCTGTACATTAGAAGACAATATTAACTCACCCTTTCTGCTTGTTGACTTTTGCATTGCTTAATTTGTGTATTGAAAGAACAAGTACCCCTGTGGGAACTCTATGCTCAGGCAGTTCAAGTTTACTTTGGGCTAGTATCGATCATTCTTTTGTAAAACGAGTTAGGTTCTTAAAAACAAACAAAAACCTCTTTCACCGAGCATGGGTTAACTTTCCCTTAGTAACAAGTCTCAGTGGATCCACGACAGTGCGGCTATTTCTTTGCCCCACTTATTTAAGAATTTAACTGCTGCCCAACCAAAAGATGAGGGGCGCGGGGCGTGGTGCGAACCAGCAGGAACTTGTCAGAATCCTTCAAGGGTCATTGCGTGACCCTCACCATGACTTTGGGCGTTTGTGGTGACCAAGTCCCTTCTCGCTGTCGCCCTGTTCTGAGTTTCCAGCACCCAAAGACCTCACCCACCCGGGGCACTCCATCATACTGTCTGGCTTCAGCAGGGGAGACAGGGAGCTGTTTTCCAACTGATCTCGGAGGCAAAGACAGAAGACCCTCACTGGGTTTCGGAACCGCATCTCGAGGCCGGAGGCTTGAGCCCGCCCTGCGCCTTCACACCCACCCCGTCGTCCCGGTAGGGGGCGCCGGACTCAGACTCTGCCAAGAGAGCCCCGTGCGACCGTTCGCCCCGCGCGGCCTCACCTGCCGCTTCCCGTAAATCCCAGCGCCGCCCCACCCCGACCCCGCGTCCTCCAAAGCCCGAGTCCCAGGCCTACTCCGACTGGGCCGCAACCGGAAATTGGCGCTGGACTCGAAGGTTGGGGCCGGCCTGTGGGCGGGACGGGAAAGCCGCGGCTTCCGCCTTCTTGCTTCCGGTCTGACGGTGAGTGGGGAGAGGGGAGTGGGGAGTGGGGACTCTGCGCTTTGGGCTCTGGGAAGAGGTAGGTGAGGCTGGTGTACGGCTACTGCCACAGTTTTGGCTCCGTGCCCAGCGGAGTCGGTCACGGCGCTGCGGACGGGAGGCGTGGCAGGGCCTGGATGCCGGGGGACCCTCCGCACCGCCAATCTCGCTGGGCCGGCATTGGGGCGAGGGACCCGTGCCTGTCAAGCCTAGGGTCTGGGGTGAACGTGGCCCCGTTAGATGAGCGAGGGGTGAACTTTAGGAAAGGAGAAAGGCAATGGAGGAATTGCGGGTGGCGGTAAAATGCTACCAGCTGCAGCTTCAGGCGCTGCCCGGGACTGGTCCGGAGATCAAGCCCGATCGACCCCTTTTGGACAGAAAAGTAATAGTGCTGAAAGTGTGGGAGGCACAGGAGTTCGGGTCCGAAATTGAGGTTCACGGAAGGTGTGCGGTCTGTGGATGATTTTTCTTTGAGTTAATTGCTAAAACTTTACCATAAGCCAGGTCCTTCACTCCCTTTAATCATTATTGGGAAGTTATTTTGCTTACCTCTGAAACTTGAATTATTTAATCCATTACTGGGCTGGAGAAGCAGAAGGAACAGATCGATCTCAGGAGAGCCTAGCACTGGGTTCTTGACTGTGGGTGGGGTCGTATGATGTCGAGGGGCCTAGGATTTTAGCAATATCTTACGAACTTTCATGTGTCCTCAGTTTAAAATAGATGATTTTTGTTGAAAAACTGGAAGAAATATAGTTTAAAACATTGACAGTTTTCTTGATGTAATGGGATTGTAGATGATTTATATTTCGTTTTGTTTATCTCTTGCACTTTTTCTACAAAGATCATGAACTGTATAATAGACAAAAAAATCTTTAAGGAGTATGGCGAGATCCTTCATTTTGTAACGATATATTTAATCTTAAAAATAAATAAAAATATATAATCTTCACCTTTTGGGTATAAAAAGTTGAAGATCTAGGAATGGATGTACTGTAACACTTTTTGAGAGGCTTTTTGTATATCAGTGAATTAATTTGTTTTTATATGTCAATGTTCATAAATTTTATTACTGAAATAAGTGATTTAACAGTAAAATACTTGATCGCCAGTAATTAGGATTTTTCTTCCAGAGTATTTGCAGTTGTACCAAATTCAATTAGAAGGAATAAATAGATAATAACTACAATGTACCAAGCAATTTTCCGTGTCATTTATATGTTGCATATTCAAAATTTAGAAATTTTCCATTTAAAATTTTATGACTATCCTGAAAATTATAACTTAATTTTTTCCTTTTTACTTATTCTTTTCAACCACCCACTGAACAGAATTTAAGCCTTCTCTCAGAAGTGTATGGTAGAACTAAAGAAGACAACCAAGGGTCATCTGAAATTGTGATTGGCTCTCTAATAATCCCAGGACAAAGAGATCACTACTCAAGCATAAGGTAGATAATTGTTTAATCCCAGTGGCTGTATGTGCATCCATGCCCCACTCAGTAATTTTCTCCACTTTGAATAGAGGTTGACACAAACATGAAAGGTAAAAAAGCCTCCCAGGCAAAACAGAAAATGTCACTCAAGTCCATGCTATCTTTATTTGCCAGATGCCCTTCCTTACCAATCCAAAAATCAACAAAATGCATGGCACCTGTTATGGTTACTTTTCCCACTTATTAAATTATGTTTATCCCACATGATGGTCTCTAAAATTGAAAGAAGACCTAAAATAGCATGTCCCTTTTTGCTTATACCTCTTGGCATATGAATGGGGATATTATTATGCCTCCATTACTGTCTACTTTTCATTCCAGGAAATAGCTGTCTCTTACCCTTTCTTCCTCTGAGAGCATTTTACATGTGCTCTATGGCTTGTCTTTTTCAAACCAAATTTGCTGATCTGTATTTTTGTTAATACTTGGTAGTACTAAGGATATGTCAAAAAATGACAAACAGGAATCAGCTGTTTCCTGAAATGAGTAAAATGCAAGACTTATAAAAGTCTGCTAAATAAAGTTTGTTTTGAATATAGGGGGCATGTGAGAATGCATAGTCCTTATGACAGATTCCACATGGGTTTTACTTTTATTTTCTGTACCTGACACTATTCTTGTTGTCCCTTGTTGAATAATTTTTTTCTAACTGGTAATATTAGTCCCTATTAAAATAGTATTTTTTTTTTTTTTTAACAGAGTGATAATGGAATTTTGCATTAACTGGTTGTCTGATGTAACTTTTTCAAAATTTGATTAACCAGTCTTTCTCCTGTTGTATTTTTCCACCTCCAGTTTTCCTAAGACCACTACAGAGATGTTTGATATAAAGGCTTGGGCTGAGTATATTGTAGAATGGGCTGCAAAGGACCCATATGGCTTCCTTACAACAGTGATT
Organism: Tolypeutes matacus; assembly: GCA_026826555.1. Taxonomy (NCBI): domain Eukaryota; kingdom Metazoa; phylum Chordata; class Mammalia; order Cingulata; family Chlamyphoridae; genus Tolypeutes; species Tolypeutes matacus. Next base: position 1,407,395 of record JAKSZT010054471.1, read on the forward strand.
TTGGCTCTTACTCCATTGTTCCTAGCAAGTGCTGTACTGTCCTGGAAATTGGCCAAGATGATTGAGGCCAGGGAAAAGGAACAGAAGAAGAAACAAAAACGTCAAGAAAATATTGCAAAAGCCAAACGACTAAAAAAGGATTGAATAAAAGAATAGGCTCTGCAACCAGAGGAAAATCATTTGGAAAATTATGCAGCTTTGGAAGGACTCACTAAGGTTTCTTTGGATTTTATGATGGTATTGTATACTAAACAAAGTGTGACCATATGGAAGAATCATGTCAGTTATGACCTCAGTACTGTAGTAACTTAGGCTTGAGTATAGAAGTTTGTTGGTAGCTGTGATAGTTATTGGGTAAATTAGCATTTATTATGCTACAAAATCTTAGTAACTGACTTAGTCATTTGCTATTTTGCAGCATATCTACTGAAATAAAAATATCCTATGGGAAAAAAAATGACTTCAGGTTATGAACTAATCAAATAATAGTAGCTTAAATTGGAGTCCTGTTCTGGAAAAAGAATGTAAAAGTCAGAACTGTCCTCTATGAGATGAAGAGTGTGTTTGGGCTTTAAAAATATACAGTATATTAAAAAGATGCAGTATATTAATCACATCTTTTGTCAGTATTGCTTATTTCTTAGAATATAATAATTTGACTTTCTCAAAGCAAAATAATATTAATTAATGCTTTATCTTCTGTATAGTTTTTCTGGTTTTTAGCCTTTATACTGCTAAAATAATTATCAGACATTCTGCATTTTTTTAAACCTAATTTTATAAAGAGTTCTCGCATCTTGACTAATAGAATACCTCCTGCTGGATATGACAATTTTTGTATTTATGAACACTGACATTTTCTTAGAGATGACTTGTTGAGCAGAATAAAATTATAATCTAAAGCTTGCAGTACAAATGCCAAACATTGTAGTGTCTTGGAACCAGTTTATTCTTGCTTGTGTTACGTTAAAATTCTTATCAGGTAAATTGCTTATTATATAGATACCACTTTTGTTTTTTACTCCATTTTTGTTTAACTCGTGGTAGTGATGTCCTATACTTTTTGATTAGGCAGTTTTAAGGTGGAAATTAAAATTTCAAGTTTCTTTTAAGGAGAACTCAAGATGAACAGTTAAATCATACTTCGTAGGTTGTAAGGAGAGCTTGGGGAAATTTTGTTGAGCCCAGTAGTAATTGGAGTGAAAATAGATTATGTCAAAAGGAGAATGTTACATTAGATGTAAAGACTCAGAAATATTTCTCAGTAAGTAATATAACTGGAATTTTTTACATTTAAACATGGCTTTTGTAAATGAATGGTCCAATAATATTTTTCATGGTCAGTTTTTATTATAGCTTAGTAATGTTTTCTCCACTTTTTATATGAATTTTAAGTTATAAAAAATTGTCCAACAGCTCTAATTAAAAAATGAAACTGGATATGGAAATAAATTTGATATTTTTATAAAGAGTTCTTGGGTTTTTGTTTTTAGTGGTTTTTTTATTGTTTTTTTTGTTTGTTTAATTCAAGTTATGGAATCTAGACTTTTCAGAGGGTTACAAATTTCAGTTATAGTTAAGCATTCTAGTAAAAGTTTAGGACAGTGTTTCTCAAATTTTACATTTTAAGGACCCCTGAGAATGTTTAGGGACAAGATTGAGCAACACTTAATACTATTACTTTAGGTTACTAGTTTCTACTTGGTACCACTGTAAATCAACACATTGCAACTCCAGGCACTGATATAATTCAGTGTTTACTTATGAGTTGGTTATTCAGGTGATCTAGAATATGTATATTACATTGAAATTAAAACAGAACTTTAAAAACTGCTTATGTAGAACCACAGGCCCCCAGGGATCTGCAGATTCCAGTTTAAGAAAAACTACAGGGAAACGGATGTGGCTCAAGAAGTTCGGCGTCCATCTACCATATGGAGAGACCGGGGTTCGATCCCCGGGACCTCCTGGTAAAAGAAAAAAAAAAAAAAAAAAAACTACATTAAGATATGTTTAAAATGTTTTGGGTTTCTGCAATCAAGCTGTTCGTGGAAGGAATTTATCTTCCTTGTGGCCACATTTTAAAGTAAAAGTATTGAAGAAAAGGATATATTCATTTAATTCTCACCTCCTAAAGCTGTGGTTTTTTTTTGGTTATGTTGTGACAATTTTATTTAACTAAAAACCAATTTTTCTCTAATTTTTGATAATTTTGCCAATTTTATATTTCTTTGACATATGCCATTTGTTATTTCTTTAGCTCTTCCCAACATTTTATACATGTGAGAGCAAAAAGGCTGTATAGGAGGCAGGGTGTGAAATAAACTGCCTCCAGGCTGCCTGCACCACAATTTTATATTAAAGTTTTTTTGTGTTAGAATTTGATCCACAGTGTCCATGTTGATAAACTTCAGCATGGTGCTCCTATATCAGATATGTAAGGGCATTTTTTACTTTCACGTCTTTACAATAGGTGAACTGGAAATAAGCTAAGAAAGTTGTTAGCTGAAAACTCAGAGATGAGGTAAATTTTTATTAATAGTTCCTCCCTCCCTCCTTCCCTCATAAAGTAAAGTGACAAGGAGCAATTTACACCTCATTTGGCTCTGAGTTAGAGGAAATTTGATTCTTATTTAGGAATGATTGCTTTTATGTTTGCAACTAGTTAAAAGATCATTCTGATTTACTTCATATCTGGAAAAAATATTTAAAGACAAAATCTGTACATTAAAAGGGATTCTATGGTTAAATACCAAAAGTTTGGGAAATGCAAGGTAAAACTTAGACGTTTATTTCCTGTATGATTTCTCGGAGTTCTTAAATTAATTTGATTGCCATAGACTCTTCTCCCACCCCTCTATTTTCCCTTAAGAACATGGAGTTGAGAAAGCCAGATCTAAATAAATCCAGGTCACATTTTATATAATGTGGTTAATGAAACAGCATTAAAAAAATCAATATAATGGTACTGATTCAAGGCTAATTAAAATAAGATAAATGACAACCAGAAATCTGTTAGTAAAAATAGGAATGGAAAAGGATAATATAATGGAGAAAAATTATTCCTGCATTTTTGTTGATTTTTAACTTCAAAAAATATCCAAGGCACAGCTAATAGTCTATAAGCTTATAAGATTAAACCCAATAGCTAAAACACTTCTCTGCACTTAAGCAGTATGTGTAATGTATGTCCATTATTGTAAAAATAAAAATATTTGCTATACGTATATAGAGCAGAGGTATTGAAAGGATTTACCTTGGAAAGTACTTAAGTTATATAAGTATAATGCTACATAAGCATTTTTTTAAAAGTTCTGTTTCAAATTTTATATAGGACATTAAATTTGATTTCAGTACCTCCTAACAGTACAACCAGTCATCTGAAAAACATCAGCCTTATAAAGGAGTGTGGATAGATTACTACAAACTTCATTCCCTCTTCTTAAAATTACCTTGAAAGTGTATGATCTACTAATAGTAGTGGGGCAGCATCCTCATCCCCTTCCTGTAACATAAGGCATTTCCCCACAAGGGCTCTTGCAAAGATAATTTTTTTGTGGCTTATATAACATGTTTTTAAATGAAGACCTTAAACATTCTCAAAAATGTATAAAGAATACAATTAATAAGCTAATCAGATTTTTGGCAGTAGAAATACTCTAGCATCTGTTAGAACATTTACAATTTTCCCTGTAATCCAGGATTTAAGAACAGCTTAATCTTAATTCACAATCTAATTATACTACAAATTATACCTATTTATATACTGCCTTTGGCTAGATCCTTTTTTGCCTCCTCTATGGCAAAATATATTACTTTGCAATGATGTAAAGAGACAATGGTTATCCTGATATTAACAGTGCTGCTGGAATGTTAGTGCTGTCACTTAGTGGCTCTTTTTTCATTCAGTAAGTATGTTATGGTGATTTTATCATTTGATTGGTTTAGCTTAAATACTTTATAAAGTACTTTTCTGTAGTGTATTTCTTAGGCATTTAAAAGTGGGTAATGGGACGGATGTGGCTCAAATGGTTGGGCGTCCGTCTCCCATATGGAGGAACCTGGGTTCGATCCCTGGGACCTCCCGGTAAAAAAAAAAAAAAAAAAAAAGTGGGTAAAAAATCATGTATTTCTAGGAATTGATAACATTTAATCAAGGATTTCCTTATATTATACAGAACAGAACATAAACATTTGGGCAAACCATGCAGTAAATATTTATTCAGCACCTATTATATGTTAAACACTGGGAGAAGAATTTTATATTAGAATAGCAACAAAAACTTGAGTACTCCAGAATATGTATGATCCTTCAAAAATACTTTTGTATATAACCCTACCCCATATAGTGTTTTAACATGTACAAAGTCATCTGTCTTCAATATATAAGCCACCAGAGTCTCAACGATCAGTGGAATCACTTTCTGTGAGCCCTCGCCTATTTTCCACTTTTCAGTCATTTTCAATCTCATGGAACTCCAGTTGTACCATTTCTGTTTATTCCTCTCAGACTTTTATGATGGACTGTGCTTATATTAGCCCTAACTCCTCTCTTCAAACTCCAACTAAAATCCCACCATACGCTAGTTTTTGTTTCATCTACTCATCAAGGTCTTTATGGCTTTCATTTAGCAACTAAATTTTCTTTGCCTCCACGTTTTATCCAAGTTCACATTTTTAATTAGTACTTTAGAATCTTATCTCGTGCCTCCCCTGAAATAAGCGTCTTCTCTCTCTTTTTTTATTTTATTTTTTATATTCGATCATTTGGGACAACTCATCATTTCTACCAACGCATATATGAGGGTGGTTCCTAAATGATCATAGGACCTAAAATGTAATGAGCATTCTATTTGAATCTAAGGAATACCTTATTAAAGTTAAATATTCATTGAAAAAATGCATAATAAAAACAAACTCAGACTTAATGGAATAGGGCACAATTCTTCATTTAGAAAATACAAAGTAATTTTTTTGTGTGGTGTGGTAACATATATATATATATATATCACAACATTTGCCATTTTAACCATTTTTAAGTGTACAGTCCAGTGGCACTTTTTTAAAAACAATATTGTGCTACCATTGCCATCCATTACTAAAACCTTATCACCCCAATCTCTTTACAAGTAATTTTTAAAAATTTCCTTTATTGTTAAAAATTATCACATTTATATAAATGAAACTATTTTTTACCAAAGCGCATTCATTTATTTTGGCTTTTGCCATCTTGTGGCATCCAGGATCCTGGCTGAAAAGTTTTTCCAGTGCTGGTGGGATCCTCTGAGGGTTCTTCCTTTCCATAGTATGGAGCAGAGGCATGTCCTTTAATTTGAGTTTGAACTGGTAGAGTCAAGAGTTCCTCTTTGCTCTCTTTACTTAGCAGTTTTTCTTTTTCATAAAAATTCTTGCTTTTTATTTTAATTTCTTCTCTATATTTTTCATTCTTTAGTATTTCCTGCATGTAAATATATAAATGTCAGAAATTATCATTTTATATGTCTTTTTCTAGTTAGAAAAAGAAAAATATATATAGGTCTAATGAAAATAAAATAGCCAATACCACTAAAATACATAATATATACATGATACTTGTTTTGCATTTCGGTCATACATAGAATGTGTACAGGGTAAGTTTGAAAAACTATTCAATTATATTATTGTAATATAGTATACATGTATTATAGTATAGAAATGAATTAAACAGCCCTGTCCTCATTGTATACTATGATAGAAATGAAAGACCACTAAATAAAAATACATATCACCCCAAAAGTAAAACAAACTACTTAACATGAGATATTATGCAAGAGCATAACAATCATTCTATCAAAGATTTTCTGAGTTTAATAGCTATTTTTTTTTTTCCTCAAAAAATAATCATCAGTGACTATTGGAGATGAAGTGAATGAAGCCAACCCATATTTCTTTTCCTCCTAGGGTAGTATGGCAGTAAAGAGGATGCTAGGAATGGAATCAGCATTTAGAATGCCCTAGATAAACCAGTTCCAGAGAGGGACTTTGCTATTGGAAATACTTCCTCAAATCAGTGCCAGCAAGTTCTGCAATGCATTTCTATTCTTCAAATTTGCTGTTCTACATAGAAGGATCTATACCAAAGAATTGCAGTGAATCTATTTTATTAGTGTATTTCATCAAATACAAGACTGTCAATTTTATTATTGATAAGCATCATTATTATATGTACTACAAAGAAAGAAAGGCAAACTCCTTCACCACACATATCCTGATTTCAGAGAAGTTAACACTTGAAAAGATAGGCATTTCAAACAGAGGAAACATGTAATTTCATCTTTTATCTTTATTGATTCTTTCTTCCTCGATACTTGTGTCTAAATGATTGTTTCATATGTGTGAAATGTTTTAATGCTTTTCTGAATATTCTGATTTATAAAAACATTTATATTATGAAAAATTGGAATGTTAATGTAACATCTGACAACACCAACTAAAATAAGTTCTAAGTTATTTTTTAATTTCAACACTTAAATAAGTGAGACTGAAAAGGCAGCATCTGGGCATCTATCTTTATAAATATTTGAGCAACCCTTGTTTCTAAAATGAGTTTCGAGAAATTAATATATGCCTTTAAAAAGGTAAGCACCGATGGTATCACAACATTGTGAACGTAATTAACAGCACAGAATTGTATATGTGAATGTAGTTGAAGGGGGAAATTTTAAGTTGTATATATGATACTAGAACAAAAATTAAAAAAAAAACAGGATTGTACAACACATACAGTGAACCCTATTGTCAACAATGGACTACAGTTAATAGTACAATTATAAAAGTGTTCTTTCATGAATTGCAACAAATTAGTTGTAACACTAGGGCAAGATGTTTAAAAGGGTGGTATATGGGAACTTTATTGTAAGCATGATTTTTTCTGTAAACCTACAATCTCTCTAATTAAAAAAAAAAGGTAAGCACCAGTGTTTAAAATAACATTTAAAATAATGGCTTGTGCTTAAAGGAGAAAATTGTTTTTTTGGTTAGAGTGTTACAGACTTAGTTTTAGACACAGGGAAGGGTGCATCTAATGAAACTTCCCTCTCAAAGCGAACAGTGAGGTAATGAACAATATTGATAAATATTCTTATAATTTTCACACACAATTCTCCATAAGTAGTTTAATAACTACAATATTTATGAATTTAGGGCAGTTCCTATGAGTGAGTGTGAGAGTAGAGAAGTGAAGCTTTGCCTTTCATAAAATTCTCAGGTGAGGTGTCCATGAATCACAAAGGAAATCCCTCCACATGAACCTGGAAATAATGGGAGCTGACAAAAATACTTCTTCATATCTCCATACTCTTTTAAGTCCCTCTGTGAACTGCCATATCTTCATGGAAGATCTTTCTTTGGAGAAGAATGAAAAGGTCAGGACTAGCTTAAATGGCATTATATAATTTTTCCAGTTATCCCACTCCAATCATAAAATCCCTTATGCAAAATTCTAGTATATATGAATTTACTTCTATATACTTTTTCCACAATGGTGAGGAATTCAGCACTAATACGCAGTTAGAGCTGTTGGAGATTATTAGATAACAGGCTGGATATTGGGACTACAAAAAGAAGGTATAGAAAATGGCAGAATAGGACTAGAGGTATCTGCAATGATGCCTTCAGAGAGAGAAAGGAAACTGAGGCAGTGTAAACCTGGGCCTTTGGAAACTGCACTCCAGTATCTGAAAAAAAGGGAGGGAGCTCACAACAAGTGATCTGCGATGAAGCTGTCATGACTGGAAGAAAGTTTAGATTAGTCGGTATTAGGGAAAGGGCAATACCCTTTCCCCAATACCTATATACCTGAATGATTTAAAAAACGATTGCCCAAAGAATTTTCTGTCTCAGGTATCCAAGTTATTCTGTGTCTCAGCAACCACACTTGGACCAGAGGTGTGGGAGTGGACAATCCTGAGACTATACTATAAAATGGAATGGAATATTTGGATACAGATCTAAGCATAAAAATACAAAACATTTTATGAATATTATTTCTTTCCACACATACGGACCTAGTGAACAAGAGAACGTAAATAAAAATTATATATTACCCATTATTACTAATTTTAGATATGTAAAATGTCATTCTGTTTTTTTTTTTTTTTTTTTTTTTAGTAGACTTATTTGAGTGTGATATATGTCTATAAAAATAAAAAAGAATGATAAGGCTTGTGGTGGTTTGAAGCTATATGTACTTCAGAAAAACATGTCCTTGGGGAAGCGGCTGTGGCTCAATCAGTAGGGCTCCCGTTTACCATATGGGAGGCCCCGGGTTTGGTTCCCGGGGCCTCCTGGTGAAGGCAAGCCCGCCCGCACGGCGTGGTTAGCTGACCCAGCAAGCACAAGCAGCAAGGGGGGGATAAATAAATAAATAAATAAAATCTTTAAAAAAAAAAAAGAAAAACATGTCCTTAAATTTAATCCATTCCTGTGGGTGTGAACCCATTCTAAGTAGGACCTTTTGATGAGGTTACTTCAGTTAAGGTGTGCCTAGCCCACTCAGGATGGGTTTTAATCTTATTACTGGAGTCCTTTATAAGTGGAGTAAAATTCAGACACAGAGAGAAAGCCACAGAAAACAAGAAGCTGAATATCAACTGAACTGGGAAGAAAGGGAGAGACCAGGAGGCACTGCCATGTGCCTTGCCATGTGACAAGCTAAGGACCAAGAATTGCTGGCAGCCAGCCACAGAATGCCACAGTCTTCAGGAAGAAGGCATTGCCTTGATTTGGACTTTTTCCCAGCCTCAAACTGTGAGCAAATAAATTTCCACTGTTTAACCTGACCCAATTCATGAAATTTGCTTGAGCAGCCTAGGAAACTAAAACAAGGTATTTCATTATATTCAAGATCTCAAACCCTAACATTATTTTCTCTTTAGGTCTCAACCAAGTCAACCGAGAATTCTTTTATCAAGGAGTGTTTCAATAACATTTTATATGTACATACATGTGATGCTAATGGTGAGAAATTCATGTTAAATATAAAAATTGCATAATACACAAAAATCATTTGAGAATTTTTATATTGATAGAACTGGAAATGGAATAGAGCTAATGCTCAGTCCTTTATTAGGGAATTATAGTTTTTTTTTTAAAAAGTGCTATGATTTCAGCAAAGAAAAAAGGTAGATAGAATACATATATACAAATTATACTCCATTTCTTCTTTGATGTCTTCTGCTCCATGCTCCTCTGGAGCTCAGTAATTATAAATGGTCTCCATTTGGTTTAAAGTAAATTCAACATTGATTCATTGTTAGAAAGTTGATTATATTCAAGAACAAGCAAAGACTGAAGGGTCAGTCTTATGGACAATGATAAAATTGTCCATGTCACTGGGTCTTTTGCAGGAACAAAACCATGGCTTATTTCAAAAACCTCAAGGATAAACATGTTATATATGAAAATGGGAACCTAACTTTTAAAAAAATTATAATTTAAGGATTATAAATTAGCAATAAGTTTGTGACAAAAGCTTAATGTAAATATATATTTAATAACCACTGGAATTAGATATGTATTTTTCAAGTTGAACATAAGATAAAGACACAATGAAAGTTTTGGTCTTAAAGAAATTTAGATTTACTTTCCAAAATACTTAAATTATGAATATGTTCTCCCAAAGCCACACATTTTTCACCTGTTATCAGACATGTGCTCTCTATATAGAATAAATATACTGGACCTTGACAGCTCCATTAATGTTTCCATAATTCCACAAGAATACTTTTTATTTTAATGAATGCTAAAAAAATTCAAATAGTAGTACATTGCTTTTGAGTCAATTAAAAATTAAAACATTTTAAAGAATACAAAAGGATTTAGTAAAGAGATTATAAGTGAAATGAAGCATGAAGTATGTTCCAGGACCCCAAACCATAGACATCTGGTTACTGTAAGATAGTCTCACCGAGAGAGCAGCCTCCCAGAATATGCCACAGCCCCCACCCTCAACATAATTATAATGGGAATTTGATAAACAATTCTTTCAAAATGTTTCTTCTAAGATGAATATTCTTTTTACAGTGTCAAATTTTAACATGCTAAGAAACAATTCAGGCCTAGAAAATGCTACAGAGATGTTTAAGTTTGAAAATATTGCCAAATTGTTTAATTAAACTACATTTTCTAGTTCTACAAGTTGAACTGCTAGTATAAAATAATAAATTATTAGATTCACCCTTTCTCAGGCTACGAAAGAGAGAAGAGAAAAAAAAGGGGGGAGGTGTGTAGGTCACCAAAAGGTACTCTGTGTTCAGAACCAAGGCAACACCTGCTAGATTAGTAATCAATGCATTTAATCTTGCCTGGATGGGAGTAGAAACCAAAAAGGTAAATAAACGACAGGGCTTAGGTTAGTATGACAGCACTGGGTTGCTAAGAAATCTATTAGAATGAAACAACAGCCAAGTAAGTTATGCTTTAGCAGAAGCTGCTCCTGCTATGTGTTCTTGCCAATCACTAGTATGCCTCTGCCAAATCAATGTCACATTTAATTTATTCACATTCAAATCTATTCCAAACATCCTTTGATCAATTACAATAATGAAAATGTAGATTGAGTTTTGTTGTTTTGACATGCTTTCTTGAACTTTCCTCCTGCAGTTTTTCAAAACATTTCTAATTGCAAGAAGTTGATCTCAATGGTTCTTTTTATTTGAGACAATTGTAAGGTTTGTTTATATTCTATGCTGGCTAGAAATTTCTGGCATTGAGTTTTCTTTCTCTGAATGTGAGCCAGATTAATTATTAAGTCTTGAAATGGCATTAAAATGAACTAATCACAGAGCTTAAGTCATTAATAGTTTTGCAGGTGGTATTTCCTTTAATAAAAAATATATATGCAAAAAAAGACCTCTGAGCATAAAGACACAATTATTTAATTGAAAAAGAAAGTTAGTAGTTAGGCATTAATAAAAAATAGTCATTTTAGTCCTATTTAATTAACTTGCCCTGGTGGGAGATAAAGAAAATCTTGCTCTCTTGTGTGAGAAGGGGAGAAATTATAGTTCCCAGGAAAAAAGGCAATGTCAGATCTCCATGGCTTTCTGGTCTTGCCCTCTCTGAGTGAGGCTACAGCCTGGGAGGAAAAGAGGAGGCTCCATCTGTGAATGATTGCTAACATTTATTGAGTTATTATGTGCCAGGCACTGTATGGAGAAAAGCAGCTCTTCTCTCCTGGGCTGAAGGAGGAAAGAGGAGGAGGACAAGAAGAGGTGAGACACAGTGTTAGGGAAGCAGCTGCTCAGGCCTTAGAGTAGAGCCTGCCCAGAGAATCAGAACTGTAGTGGCCAGAGGTTGCACTCCCCAGGACTGTATGCAGGGATACTGTTTTCTGATGCAGGGGACAACAGGAGCTGAGGCCCTTCCTGTAAGATACACTCAGTCATTCATACATTTGTTTGTTCATTTATTCAATAAATATATTCTGAGCACCTACAATTCAAGGGCCTGAGGAGAAGAAAACCTGGCTCCAACTCTTATGGAGCTTCCTTGAGGGGCAGAGAAGGATGGGCAAAGGAGGTGGCTTGCAGAAGCATAACCTACTCCAGGGGTCAAGGAAGGGAACAGCTGGCTAAGCATCAAGGGCCAACTGTGTGGCTAACGCTTACGGTCCTTTCTTTCACATCCACTCATCCGTTTGTTCACATATTAAGAGGATATGTGCCAAGGATACAGAGTTAAAAAGACAGTTTTTACCCTGTCCTCAAGAAAAGAGACAGGTAAAAAATTAAATTATAACATAAGTTCTGTGATAATATTATGCAAAGAATGTTATGAGAATGCAGAAGAAAAGCAGGTGTCTATTATCCATGGGGTGGGGAGTGGGGCATTAGAGATTACTTCCTAGATGAGATGATTCCTGAGTCTTAAATAATCAATAGAAATTACCAGAGAACCTAGAAGAGGTAAGCACATGTTCAAAGCTATGGAAGAGGAAAGAAGCACAGCCAATTCAGGACACTTAAGTGGTTCATATGGCACACAGGGGCCAGAACATGCTAAATCTTATAATGCAATATTAGGGCATTTGGATATTATCCTGAAAACAATGATAAAATATTTTGGACTTTGAAGCTGGAGTAGAATTTCTAGATAAAATAAAAGATGCTGGGGAGCAGATATAGCTCAAGTGGTGGAGCGTCTGCTTCCCATGTATGTATGAGGTCCCGGGTTCGAACCCTGGTACCTCCTAAAAACAAAACAAACAAACGAAAAAATGAACTCTCATTGGGGAGTGGATGTAGTTCAGTGGTTGGGTGCCTGTTTCGCACATACAAGGTCCTGGGTTTAATCCCTGGAACTTCCTTAATAATAATAATTTTTAAAAAGATGCTGAGTTAAATTTGAGTTACAGATAAACAACAAATTTTTGGTATGTTTGTCCTAAATATTGCATAGGACCCAGTTTTAATTAAAATTATTAATGTTTATCTGAAATTCAAGTTTAATGGGGTTTCTTGCATTTTTTTGTGCTAAATCTTAGAACCCTAAGGAGGAGACTTACAACATGTTTATAACGTATTTTGGAAAAGATGACTCTGGCAACTGCAGAAATTGGATTGGAGGGAGGCAAAACTGGAATAGAGAAATCAGCTAGGTTGCTACTGCAGAAATGCAAATGAAAAATCATTAGGACAGCAACCATGGCAATGGTAATGAGGATGGAGAGGAAAAGATGGATTGTTAAAATATTCAAAAGGAGAAAGGTCTTGGTAACCAAGTATATGGGTCTGTAGATCAAGAGAGAGGCAGGGCTAGATGAGTAGAAGCATATATGGTAGTTGAAGCTATGACCAGGAGGAGAAAAGGGTAGAGAAGAAGAGGAGCCAAGGGCTGAGGGCAGCAGCCATCAAAAGACTGAGAGTGGGAGGCGGCTGTGGCTCAATCAGTGGGGCTCCCATTTACCATATGGGAGGCCCCGGTTCGGTTCCTGGGGCCTCCTGGTGGGGGCGGGCCCGCCCGCACTGCGTGGTTGGCTGACCCAGCGAGCACAAGCAGCAGGGGGGCGATAAATGAATAAATAAATAAAATCTTAAAAAAAAAAGAGTGGTCTAAAACAAGGGTTCTTAACCTTTTTTGTTCCACGGACCCCTCTGCCAGTCAGGTGAAATGACTACTACTGTAATTTATACATTGTATACATTCATAAGTGAAGGAAATGCTAGATTTCAGTTAGAGGTCAGAGAAAATAAAGATACTAAGTTGATTTTTTTCAGTTCAAGCTCATGGACCCCCTGAAATCTTTCCACGGACCCCTAAGTACCCTTGGTCTAAAAAGTAAGAGAAAAATCACGAAAGCATTGGTAAGAGCAGCAAATGTTGATGCCCCACCCATATCCTCTCAGATCCTTCTGTAACTTACTGAACAGTTTATTTACATGCAGCTGGTTTCTTGCTTCAAATATCTGCATCTCTTGGTCTGAACATTTTCTAGCTATGGGATCATGTTCATTTCCTACAGTGGGCTGGATGAAAATGTCAGGGAGTTAACACTCCCCAGGAGTGAAATTTAGTGGGAATTGGTGGATAAATAGCCCAGCTTCCTTGCCCCTCAGTGAGATAACTCTGTGATGTGTTGTATACAGCCTCTCCGGTCCCGGGCAAAACTGAGCTCCAGTTGTCCACGGCAATTAAACAGCTGATTAAAGTATCCCTCATTGACCTTCTCTGTTCCCTGCCTCACTTTTCAACTTTGATGCTTTTGGGAATTACCTCACAAATAAACCACTTGCAACCAAATCCTGGTCTCAGATCCTGTTTGGAGGGAACTCAAATAAGACGGTAAAGAAGACATAAGAGGAGGGAAATTCAAGGACAGAAGTGGTCAATGCTATAAATTGCTGAAAAAAGGACAGGTAAGGTTAGAATTGAGACGTAGCCATTAGATTTAGCCACAAAGGTATCTGGTGACCTTAAGAAAAGCAATTTGAGGGAGCTGGTGGAGGCAGATAGAGATCACAGTGTGTAAGAAGTAACTGGAAGAGGAGGAAGCATTTCCCAAATTGTGTTCCACAGATCACACTACACACACACCAAAAAGTTTTATAGTGAAATAATGTTGGGAAAAAGACTCCATTTCAAGAGTCCCAATTTTTCCCCTTCTCCTTTTGAAAGCCTCCCTTTACGTAAAAATACCAAGATTAGAAAATCAAAGCACTTCTTTGATAAACAAGTTGTCATCTGAAATAGCAAATCACATCATAAGACAGAAATAAATGGAGGATTTGCAAATGATTCAGCAGGGTAGAAGAAGAGCAAACCTAAATGTCTGTAAAGAGGACTACTGATGAGAAAATCAGTTCACCCCAAAGAACACCAGAAAGGCGTAGAAAGTGGAAATGCCAGAAGGTGGGAGTGAGATGTAGAGGCCCAATCACTGGAAGATTATTTGAAAGCCTGTTTAAGAAGTGACTATCTCAGGTGTGGGGACACTTGACCCAGCAGTCAAGTATCTGCCATTTCTCTAATCCCACAGGAGACAAGAGATACAGTATATTCTCTGGAGAAACTGATATAGAGAGTCTTACATGCAAGGACACTGTCATAGAGGGTGGCTGGGTTGAAATGCCAGACTAATTGGGAATGAAGATGATTACATAAAAACCTGCATTCTCAACAGTGAGCCCATCAATTTCTTATATTCATTTAGTTTGAGAAGGCCTGCAACTAGGAATATATCCCCCACCTCCATGCCTGCATATTTGTTTGTCATGGGGTAGGGGTAAGGGGAAAGTGTAGCATTTTCCACCTTCTGAATTTGGCTAATTAAACCTTTTATGGTGACATTTAACATGTTTGTCTATCCCTGTATTCCTTATATTTCATGTAAACTGGCACTTGGGTCTACAGCAGGAGATTTCAAATTTAAGTATGCATCAGAATCACCTGGAAGGGTTATTAAAGCATAGCTTAAGAGGTTCCACCTGGAGTTTCGGATTCAGTAGTTTGGGGATGGCCCCCTGAATTTGCAATTCTAACAAGTTCCCAGGTGATTCTGATGCTGTTGGTTCAGAGATCACACATGTGAACCACCAATTTGCAGCAGAGGCCAGCAAACTATGGGCCAAATCCTATTTATGTAAATAACGTTTTACCAAACGCAGGCATGCCTATTTGTTTACATACGGTCTTTGTCCACTTTCTTGCTAAAACAGCAGAGGTGAGTAGATGCAACAGGGACCATATGACCTGCAAAGATGAAAATACTAACTGGCCCTTTACTAAAATATTTGCTACCTCTTGATCTCAAGGGTTGATTAGATTCCTTTGGCAAGATAACTTCACAGGAGCATCACATCAAGAAAAACATAATGTCTGGTTGACCCAGGATGACCAGTGGTTTCAGATGGTTTTTGCCTGATCTATCCATTATGAAGTGCCCCATCGACATTTTCCTAATGGAGTTTTTTTTTCCCCCCACCTTACTGCGTGATTTTCTTTTCGGTGTATCGCTTCACCCCGCTGTGCGGGGGCCTGTGCCTCTCTGCTCCACGCAGGTCTGGGATGTCTTTTTTATTTTTTTACCAGGAGGTCCCGGGGATCGACCTGAGTCCTCCATATGGTAAATGGTAGCTCAACTGCTTGAGCCACAGCTGCTTCCCTCCTAATGGTTTTAGTACCCATTAATTGATCACTGCTTAACACATTATTTCATTATGGGTTTGTATTAACTTCTGACACCAACTGCAATACAATTCTGACTCTACCCAGAGTTAGGCCAGACTCCACAATTCTGACTCTAACTACCCAGAGTTAGGCCAGACTCCACAAGTTAAGAGCACAATCTTTCACAAGATGGATCTCACTTCAGATGCCAGTTACAAGATTGGGGGTTCCCACAGCCACCCTCATTTCTGACCAACTGGCTACAAATTCAGGGGTTCCCACCACTCCTTCTGGTTCAGTAATATGTTAGAATGACTCACAGAACCCAGGAAAGCAGGATACTTATGATCAGTTTTATTATAGCAAAAAGGATACAAATAAGAAGAGATGCATAGGGTGAGGTCTTCAAGGACCTCAAATGCAAAGCTTCCATGTCCACTCCACTTGGTGTTAGAATGCCTGTCTCACCCTCCAGGCACATGGATGTGTCATATCAATCATGTCCAGAGTTTTTATTGGGGTTTCTTTCATGTAGGCATGATTGACTTGATCAATGCTCACATGATTGAACTCAATCTCCAGCCCCCCTCCACTTCCTGAGGTTGAGTTGTCATCTGGTGGCTAAAAGCAGCAACCCCCTAATAACACGGTTTGTCTTTCTAGTGTAGCCAGTCCCCTACCCTAAGACTACTGGTAGGGTTGCCCCACTTGGAATCATCTTATTAATATAAAATATCAGGTGTAGTCCAGGGGCTCACCATGAATAACAAAAGACACTCCTATCATGGGAAACACCACAGATTTAGAGGGTACTATTTGGTCCTGAATTAGTCTGTACAGGAAAGCAAGACATTTTTTCCCTTTGCCAATATTCAAAATAATAAGTTTATACTCTAACAAGTTTCAAAGGTAATCAATAAATATTTTTAAGTACAATGGACTTAATATTTTTATATATATGATGTGTTTCAATCCATTACCTTAAGTATTTTTGATGCTCAAACTTGCTCCATCTTTAGCTCATGGGAGACCCTTCTACCTGGTTCCTGTATTCTTTTTTTTTTTTCTCCTATATTCTTTTGACATAATCCTTTTGGTTTCCTTGTTTCTATGTGAAAAGATGTCCTAGGCTCCCCTTGTACATTTCCTGTTCCAGATTTGGAATCAGTCATTTCTCCAAGGAGCACTGATTTCTTATACTGGGAAATGGTATTTAAAGTCCGTAAACTGGGATGAAATGTTAATTGCTATTGGGTTGTCACTAATGGCAGTCCTTTTCTTCAGACACAGCTAGGAAATATGAATTATTTCAGGAAAAAAATACATCATTAGCTCATAATGGTACTCCCAATAAAATTTCTAATATTATAGGTTCTTATTTAAAATCTTCTCATGTTATAAATATTGATTCCTAAGAGTATTATTATTTTATATATGTGTGTATAAAATAATAATACCAATATTATTGCTAACAATATTATTTTACTGAAGGTAGTTGAAGATTTTTTTTGTGATTCTTTTTGACCTGAGAATATATTCACTGAAAATGTACAATGTTTTAAAGTCATTAGAAATAATTCTTTTCTGTGTAGTTATATTATTTACTTAACATACAGATAGCTTCATTTGTTTCAGGATTTATTTTGTATTTTTATGGTCACTGTATTTTTTATTTCTTTTTATTGTGGTAATGTATACAAACCATAAAATTTACCATTTTAACCATTTTTAAATGTACAATTCAGTGGCATCAATTACATTTACAATGTTGTGCTACTATTACTACCATCGATTACCAAAAGTTTTTCATCACCCAAAACAAAAACTTTGTACCCATTATTCCTTCCCCACTCCAGTCAATGGTAACCTCTAACCTACTTTCTATATCTGAGTTGCTGCTTTCAATTCTTTTTGATATATATCTAGGAGTGGAATTACTGGGTCACATTTCCACCAGCCCAAAGCACGAGAGTTTCAATTTCTCCACATCCTTGCTAACATATGTTATTTGTGTTTTTTTTGTTTTTTTTCATAGTAGCCATTCTAGTGGGTGTAAAGTGGTATCTCATTGTAT
Source organism: Tolypeutes matacus (assembly GCA_026826555.1). Lineage (NCBI taxonomy): Eukaryota > Metazoa > Chordata > Mammalia > Cingulata > Chlamyphoridae > Tolypeutes > Tolypeutes matacus. The sequence goes on from JAKSZT010054471.1 coordinate 1,425,114, forward strand.
TTTTGATTTGTATTTCCCTAGTGGTTAATGATGTTAAGCATATTTTCATGTATTTATTGGTCATTTGATATCTTCTTTGGAGAAATGTCTATTCAAAATGTCTATTTACCCAATTTTTAATTGGATTATCTTTTTGTTGTGGAATCGTAAGAGTTCTTTATATATTCTGGATATTAAACGATTGTTAAATATATGATTTGCAAACATTTTCTCCTATTTAGTAGGTTGACTTTTCACTTTCTTATTGCACAAAAGTTTTAAATTTTGATGAAATCTAATTTATTTTTTCTCGTGTTGTTCATGCTTTTGATGTCATATCTAATAATTCACTGCCAAATACAAGGTCTTGAAGATATTCCCTTATGTTTTTTTCTTAAAATTTTTATGGTTTTACCTCATATTTAAATTGTTGATCCATTTTGAGTTGATTTTTGTATATGGTATGATGTAGGTGTCCAACTTCATTCTTTTGCATGTGGCTATAGAGTTTTCCCAGTACCATTTGTTGAAGGGCCTATTCTTTCTCTTTTGAGTGAATTTGATAGCTTTGTTGAAAATCAATTGGCCACAGACATGTGGGTATAATTCTGGACTCTCACTTCTATTCCATTGTCTACACGTCTATCCTTATACAAGTTCCAAACTTGGTTTGATTACTGTAGCTTGGTAGTAAAATTCAAAATTGGGAAATTTGAATTCTCCAGCCTTTGCTCTTCTTTTTCAAGATTGTTTTGGCTATTTGGGGCTCTTTGCAATTCCATATAAATCTTGAGAATTGATATTTGCATTTCTAAATAAAAATGCTGCTGGAAATTTGTTTTTTGTTTTTTGTCTTTTTACATAGTATAGCTTAATTGTGTTTGTTTAGGATTGCTCTTGTAGGCTTACATTTATATTGATTTTTTTAAATGTCATCATTGTAAAAAGGGCACAGACTTTTCTACCAATGAAAATATGGTTTGGCAAGTCAATAAAATAACAATGCATGAAAGAACTTAAAAACAAAAATACAATCACCATGTGACTGACTGATTACAAAAATAGAATTCTCCCTGAAATTAGAGAGTACTGCTACTCAATAGTTACTATAAATCTGAGTTTTCCATAGCTGAGACAATATATGGTCAAAATATTTAACCAAAAATTTAAAATTTCCTATTTATTATTTTATATGTAACAATTAGATTTTAAAATCCTTTACATTTTATCTAGGGGGATAATCACTCACATCATAGCTAAGTCTCCAGTTTCCCCATGCATCTTCACCCAAATAATAGAAGTAATAAAATTGCAATTGAGTTTACTATTATCAATGGCACTCTGATCAAATTCTTACAGATCGAATAAGGTTCATTAGCTCAGATTTAATTCCTGGCTCCTCTCTGAATCCACCAATTCCCTGGTCTGTTTCCCAGCCAATGTTCTTGAGGAAGTACCCCTTGTGCAGTACGGGGATGGCATTGATACTGAGTAGGGCCGCCAGAAGTAGCGAGTACAGGGTAAAGGTCATGGCTCCCAGAGCTGCCCTGGGCCCAATAGCTCACAGGCCTGGGACTTGGCACCGCCATAGCCTCGGCTGCTGGAATTGTGATAGGGGTTGCATGGAATCTCTAGATTGCTTTATGTAGTATAGATACCTTAACAATACTAATTCTTTTGTCGACTAATGTGTTTTTTAATTATGTAAAACATCTATATGGTTCCAAATTCAAAACTATAAAACAAGATATAATTATCTGTTTCCTTCCTCCTCCTACCATTTATGTTTCCTATATGTCCTTCCTTGTTTTTCTAATAAAAAACACATATATATTTTTATAGGTACATACCTACCTATCTGCATCAGCATTCTCTTACACAAAAGGTAGCATACTATAAACTGTTCTTCACCTTATCTTTTTCACTTAACAATATATCATGAAGATCATTTCATAGCAGTATATAGAGATCTTCCTCATTTCTTCTTAGCTTCCTGGTATGTCATTGTGTGGCTTATTAACAGAGAGACATTTGGGTTGTTTCTAGTCTTTTACTATTACATTCTTACTATTAGTTTTGCAAATAATCCTTTGAATTACACCAAATTGCATATTTCTGCCAGATAATCTTTGATTAGATTCCTAGAAGTTGGATTGCTAGGGCAGAGGATGAATGCATATATTTTGATAGCTATAAGGGAATGGGTTTTTGCCTGACCTCACCACCTCCTCTCCCTCTTAGTGTCCAGAACAATGCCTCGCACATAATACATGCTCAATTTATATTTGTTGAATGAATGAATGAAATGCACACAAGAATTTGGCTCTTGGGAAGCGGCTGTGGCTCAATCAGTAGGGCTCCCGTTTACCATATGGGAGGCCCCGGGTTCGGTTCCCGGGGCCTCCTGGTGAAGGCAAGCCTGCCCGCGCGGCGTGGTTAGCTGACCCAGCGAGCACAAGCAGCAAGGGGGGGATAAATGAATAAATAAATAAAATCTTAAAAAAAAAAAAAAAAAAGAATTTGGCTCTGCATGTGCACTTTATCCATTACCAAATGAATAGATTAACTCTGTATACTGTAGCTGTGCTATAAATCCAAATCTAAACTTAAATGGCTAGTTATCAAGATAAATCATATTCTCTCATGAATAAAACACATTCTGATTTTATATGACTTAAAGCCCTTCTCTTCATAATGTTGAAAAAGCCTTAACTTGAAAAGTGAGAAAAGATAGGTGCAAATTTATTTTACTCTTGGTATTTAATACTAGTTTTGCAAAATCAGTGTTGTAAAGATGACTCAGTTTGCTACTTTCAAAAATTCTTTGTGTGCCCTTCACTTGTTAACCAGGGAATATTTGCCTTAAAATTTATCACCAGCCCAATACAGAATTCCCAATTTAGGAAGGGGCTAAAGTAAGAAACTTTAACAATAAATCAGTTATTTAGGGCCTGAAGCACCCCCCCCCCCAAGAAATAATGATATAATCATGGTTCTATTCCCTGCCAAGTACACATTAATCAATTTACCCCACTGTAGTACATTTGCAGTGACAAACACAAATGGCATAGAATCACAATACATCATCCATAGTGCCTGTGACTGATTGGCACATCAGGAGGTCATCTTAGACTGATTCTGTTCACAACCAAAACTTGAAAACAGGTTCCTGGCATTAGGGGAGGGACTGCTGATGTTATTTACCAAAAGAGGCAGGGGTACTGGGGGAAGGAAGATGGGTAAGCGAATCTGTCACTTAAAATGGAACTCAGGACTCCACTTTTCTCATTCCAAAGACAGCCCTAGCATTTTCCTTCCTATCATAGGACTGGACAAAGTAGGAATAAGAGGAGAAGTTAGCAGACTGGGTGGGACAGTGGTAGGGAGGAGAAGGTGACCCCTGGGCAACTAGAAGTTCAGCAGTTAGATAAACCACCACCACCACCACAGCAGGAACAGCTATAACATCCACTTTAGGCAATGTGAATAGCACCTATAGACAGTGGGTTAGGGCTGCCTATAGCAATTATACTGGAGGGGAGGGGGAGCAGAATTTCATGAGGAGTAGCAGCTGATGAAATTAAGTGAAATGACATGTGGGAAGGAAGAAAAGGTAAAAGGGAGGAACCACAGTAACATCTCTTCTCCCAAGGGAAAATGAAAATGCTCAAATATTAATTAGGGTTGTAGAGTGCGTAAAGGGCAGGCAATTAGGTGAGAAAACAGGCGTAAGTTCATGTGGGAAAGTGGTAGCCAGGCTTCCTTTAGTAACCAGGCTTCCTTTAGGTTTGGTGCCAAGAAAAAAAAGAGAGCCTTAGGGATGCCCCAGCAGTGATGAGAAAGGAAGATAAATAAACAAGGTGGAATGAGAATTCTTATGGGATTTGGGGGAGGACATCAAAATGGTCCCTGGGAAGTCGGAATAAAGCAGAAGGAAATCAAGTGCAGAGAAGAAAGAGGGGCTTCCCAAAGCAACCACCGAGAGTCCTAGACTGGAGCCTTCTTTCTTTCACTTGTTCGTTCACACACTGGCTCAGTATTCTATTGAGTATCTACTCAGAGCTGTTCTAGATCCTAAAGATACTGAAGGGAATAAAACAGTCTCTGATCTCATGAGGCTTAAATTCTAGTTAATGTCAATAAACAGGTGATTGCCTATTGTTACCTTATCCTTCCCATAACTTTGTGATTTAGCTAAGAAATAGGAAAATTGAAATAGTGTGGCAGTATTTTCAAAGGTAGTAAAAAGAATTGTTTACCTCTTTCAGAAAGTTTTTCTTGCTTTTCAAAATGGAAACCACTTTTCTACTTTATTATAAAAGTAACATATCTTGAATCAAATGCAGACACTTAACCAGAAATCTATGAAACAGAAAATGTAAATCTCTCATAACTTCATATCCACTGTTAGAAATCTGGAGTATATCAGTTTTCTCCCATTCAATAGCCATAGAGCTTGCCCTGACCCCAGCCCATCACCCCCAGACTTGACCAGCAGTGTGGCTCCCCAGCCTCATAATGGTGTCAGATGCAAATGCCTGTGCTTAAGTAAGAAATCTGTTCTCACTGGAGCCATTCAAGCAAAGGTTGGATAACCACTTTTCCAGAACAGAAAGGGAACTCAAACTGCCAGCCAAAAATTCTTTATCTGGCAAAACTGTCCTTCAAAAGTCAGGAGGAATTTAAAATATTCACAGATAAAGAGAAACTGAGACAGTTAGTCAGCAAGAGACCTGTTTTACAAGAATTACTAAAGGGAGTTCTGCAGGTTGAAAGGAAAAGACAGGAGAAAGTGGCACGGAGTAGTGTGAAGAAATGAAGATCATCAGTAAGGCTAACTACTCAAAGGTTAAAAGCAAAACCCAATAGTACTATATCCTCAATACACAACTCTACTCTTTAATTCCTACAAGACTCAGAACACAATTGAACAAGAAAAAGGCATATTTCTTGATATTGGATGTGCAAAATATAAAGTGGTAAAGTGGGACAAAGCAATATAAAGAGGGCAAACAGAGGGATATGGGAGCAGATAATATGTATGCTATTAAAGCCAAGTTGATATCTTTCCAAATTGTCAGTTTTAGATGTAGGTTGTATAATATAAACCCCAGTGTAATCACAAAGAAAGTATTTTAAAAATATATAGAAAGGGAAATGAGAAAGGGATCAGTAAGATACGTCACAAATATCAACTGTACAGAAAAGGAAGTTGTAATAAAGGAAAAGAAAGACAAAGAAAGATATGACATATAAAAACCAAAGGACAAAATAGCTGAAATAAGTACTGCCTTTACAGTAATAACACTGAATGTTAAGGGATTAAATTCTCCCAATTAAAAGACACTGATTGCAAGAACAGAAAAAAAGCATGATCCAACTATATATTATTTACAAGAGATTCACCTATGTACAGGCAAATAAGTATGTAAAAGGACAGTGCACTCAGAGGTGGATATTATGGTAGCCTCTTACTCATCATGTACTTTGGCAACACCTGTGAGGTCACATACTAGGGGGAAAAAGAAACCATTAAGCTGTCATTTTTAATTTCTCCTTTAAAACTTAAATACTATTCTGATTGTAGAAGAAATGTTTGCTTCATGTAGAAAATTCATAAAATACAGAAAAGTATGAAGAAAATAAAAATCAACTCTATGCTAAGCACCTAAATAACCATTATTATTTTGTATTTGTTTCTATCCAGTCTTTACACACACACACACACACACACACACTACCCTACTTTAAAAAATAACAGTTGTGATTATATGGTATTACATGGTATATTTTATAATTTTCTTTTTAAAAAATTATTCTCATATAATGTTTATATAGGTTAAGCACATAAGCATGATATTAACCTGGAAATAGGCTAAATCAGATTCAATTAGATTTACCTTTATACCTTTATTGCTAATTGTGATAACTTGTTTGAACAAGGTCTCTAGGGGTTAATTAGCCACTGCATTTATCAGTAAGTGATATTGTACTTAAATTTCACAAGAATGTGTGAATTCATAAGTCTTTAAATTCCCAATAAGAATCTCAACTCATACTGATAGTTTTATTAAAAATATAGGATCTTTCTCAAGTTAAGAAATAATTGTCCTGGAAAACAGAGGTACAAATATTTACAAATCATTATGTGCTAATTACTGTTTCTTGTTTAAGGAAATTTCAAATTGTAAAATACGTCAATAAACTAGAAGAAAACAGAATAAAAGATTGATTAAAATTTTTTTTACCTTCCTGGTCAGGAATTTGAAGAGTCTGAATTCCTAAGCATTCAGAACTCAATGGATTTCAAGGCAAGAAATAAACCTAAAAACTAAATTGTCTGTTGAGGTAATGTTTACCCAAGTCAAACCTTGCCACAGGTGTCTGTGGGGCGCTACGCCCCACCCGCTTCCCGTAGCCCCAACTTCCCCATTTCTCTCAGCCTATCACAGCACTCCCTCACAGCCATAACCTTATTTGGACATGCTGGCCTTCTCCTCTAGCCTCCCCCCTCCCTCCCAAATCTTCCCTCCACGCCCAGCAACAGCTTCGCCCTATCAGAAGACAACACGCTCACCCCGCCCCCAACACTGCCTATAAAACTGCACAGCTCTCCCTGAATAAAGGTCTTACCTTCCAGCAAGCAAGTGAGTGGTGTCTCTTCATTTAGTACTGTCAGGGAGACCACAGGGCACCAAACGGCGACCCTGTGACAACTTCTCCTTAACCTCCGTGAAGACCAGGGAGCCGGGCCTGCGCTCTCCTGACAACTTCTTCACCCCCCCCCGCCGTTCCGGAGTGCACGCCGGACGGCCCACAACTAGCTCGTGTCGCTCCCCGGGCTGCAGCAGGGCTGATCACCCTCAGGCCCGGAAACAAAGCGGCAGTCTGTGATGATAAGTTTTATGTGTCAACTTGGTTAGGCTATAGTTTCCAGCTATTCAATTAAACACCAATCTAGGTTTTGCTAGGAAGGTATTTTGTAAATGTGGTTAACATCTACAATCAGTTGATCATAAAAAAAAGGAGAGTCACCTTGATAATGCACCTCATCGAATCAGGTGAAAGGCCTTAAAAGCAAAAACTGAGGTTCCCCTGAGGAAGAAGAAATTCTGCCTCAAAGCTGCAGAATCACCTCCTGTTTGAGAATTTCCAGGTCATCTGCTTGCCATACAAATTTCAGGCTTGCCAGCCCCCATAATCTTGTAAGCCAATTCCTTGAATTAAATCTCTTAATAATAGTAATAGTAATACTAACACTAATAATAAATATATCTTCCTATTCGTTCTGAGTCTCTGGAGAACCCTGACTGATACATCATTCACTCCCTCCGATTGGACATAAAAATGCCTCATGCCTTTCTTCTTTGAGTTATCTCTTTGCTCTGTAGCTTACCATGATCATTAAGTAAAGTCTACTGCAATTATGCCACTCTGGTACTGAAATCTGAAAAGTACCAACCATTAGTATATTTAACATAATGAACTCAAATATCCATCCAGAGTTCATTTAGTCAATCAATCTAGAGATTCTGTTTTTTAAGGATTTGAGGTGGTTTACACATACACATACACAAACACAAACATACACACTCACACACAAAAGTTGTTAAAATAATCAAACCATGGGGAAAAGGAGGAAAGCTATCTGGTAACTATAGGTGCTAACATAGTTACTGTGATTTAACATTACATTGTACTCTGAACTTCCTAGGAACCAAGGCAAAAAGAGAAAACAAAATAAAATTAAATAGTTCTTCTTAATAAAAGGAAACATTTATTCTTTGAGAGAGATAAAACTTTTTTCTGGTAGAGACTTCTATAAAGAATTTATTTTCAAGAATCCTTAAATAAAGGATAGCAAAATAACTGACATCTTCTTATTACAGCTTTATAGCTGATGCAGAAGTAATCATCTTCCAGTCTTTTCACTTACTAATCAAAGGCGAAAGACATAAAACTAGAACTTAATCATAGGAGGAGTTATATTTCAGTTGAAATTGCTCATACATTAGGTAGTCAGTATATCCCTTAGATCTGGGCTGTCCAATATGGCAGTCATTGGCCACGTGTGGCTATTGACAACTCAAAATCGGCAAGTCTGAATTGAGATCTATTTAAGTGTAAAATAAAGACTGGATTTTCAAGATGATTATATGTAATGCCTCATTAGTAATTTTTATATTGATTACATGCTAAATACAATAGCTTGATATACTGGATTAAATAAATTATAGTATTAAAATTAATTTCACCTATTTTTTATTTTTTTTTATTTTATTTTTTACCTTTTTCTAACAAGTCTCCTAGAAAATTTAAAATTAAATATGTGGCTAAATATTATATTTCTATTAGACAGTACCACCTTAGGTAGTTCTTCCCAACTTTTTCCACAGCAGGAAGCAATTGGCCACTGGAGGGATAAAAGCATCAATATATTAGGCACATCTCTAACACAGCCCTGGCTTACCAGCCAGTGAGTTCTAGCTTGGAAGACCTTCTTTACATATAATTTACCTCAGTTGATTTTTTGGGAAGGCTCAAGACTTAGATAATCTAAGGCCATCTCTCTGCAGAAGGTCAGTTTGTTAGCAGTGTTCTAGATGGAAAAAGATGGCAGCTTCCAATCCCTGATAGGCAGGACCAGGGAGGCCACTCTATTGTCAAACACCCTAAGGTTCCAGCCTGGCCTCCCCTACAGATTCAGATTAAAGACTTCAACATCAATCACTCTTACCACACATCCCATTGATTCTGTTTCTCTAGAGAATACCAACTAATACAGAAACATACAATCTCAATAATATTCCTAAGAAACATATCATTTTGTGCAGGACTCATGTGCACTGACATTACAAAACGAGTTGGCCTGTTGAATTTAATTATTTAGTACTGACTTTAAATTTTGGGCTCATGTCTTTTGTTTAGATATAGCTGATGCTGAACAAGTAATCCCAGACAACAGGTGTGAGATCCCAGGGAGAGTGAAACAGAGGAGGGAAAGCCAATACAAAGGTGTGCGCTGGGGTTGGTCACTGCTCTGGGCTCTGGGCCTCAATCCCTGCCAGGACCTTCAGAGGCGGCCAAGATGAATGTACCTCAGAACTGTCTGCCTAAAGGAAAGAATGGGAGCATTAGTTCCAACCCCACACTGGTCAAGGGTTACTTGGTGTGTTAATCTCCTCACATTTTCAGTTTGATTCCTTGGCATCCCATGCTACAGTGCCAGAGTAGCAAGCTCTGACACTCAGTCACTCTAATACTCAGTAGAGCTGCAGTGGGGTTACAACTATGAGCAGCTGGTTGCTGCATCAAGGCTGGAGTAAAAGGTGGGACAAGAGAAAGTGAGGTAGGGCACAAGAGGTGTCCGATACAGAGCTCTTTATGTTTGCCTCTTTTTCCATTTGGATTGAGAATTTAAAATAATCTTGAACTACAGAAAAATTATATTTAAAAAATTAAAATATATTAAATTATTTATGAGAACACAGGCAGTTCTCAGGCAAAAAACAGGGAGACAAAAATGTAGAAGAAAGTTTCTTATCACTTTCTGCAAACATTCAAAATACCACAGTTCTCAGACCTGGATTAACCTTTTAAAAAAGATAGCTTCAATGAAGTTTAATTCTTAGAATTATTTCTGTACAACCTCACATCAAGTTAGGATTTTTGTGGACTTTTAATAATAAAGTAGGAATGATAATAACAGTAGCTATCATTTATTGAATGCTTATTTTGAGCTAGGCACTGGCTGCACACTTTATATATACCACTTCTCTAATTAATAAAAAAATTACTCCCAAAATTAATAATTTTCAAACTTTTTTGACTATGACCTTTAGTGAGAAATACATTTTGCCATAACTTGGTACATAAATAGATGTACATGTGTGTATCTGAAATAAGAGTTTCAGAAAATACTATTAGTTAAGTTTCGTACATGAACATTTTCTATTCTACATTCTTTCATTACAAAGGAAAAAAAATACTTGTAACCCACTAAATTGATTTCACAACCCACTAATGTATCACACAGATTGAAAAATTCTGCTCAAGATGACATATCTACTGACATGTTTTAGAGTACTGGTAAAGAAATGCAGCATTGCAACACTAGAATGTGTTGTTTGAGAAGGAAACATTATATTTGGACACATGAAACACAATGAACATGTGTATCAGAAAAAATATAGAAGATGCCTAAATCCTTATTACCACAGGAACAACTATACATAGAAAACAAGTATAGTATTTTATCACTGTCATGGTAAATATTTGAGAATAAAATCTGGCATGCCTAAAGATAGAATAAAATTGGAGGCAATCAAGTGGGCCTGCACATCCTAAATGGTACATCACCAATAAAATCAATACAATTTTCTTAAACACTATTATAAGCATACAGCAGAGATATTAGAGGTTCAATTCCAGACCACTGCAATAACGTGAATATCACAATAAAGTAAGTCACATGAATTTTTTGGTTTCCCAGTGTGCATATAAAAGATACATTTACACTATACTGTAGTCTTTTAAGTGTGCAATAACATTATGTCTAAAAAATCAATGCATATACCTTAATTAAAAAATACTTTATTGCTAAAAAGTGCTAACCATTGTCGGAGCCTTCAGTGAGTCATAATCTTTTTGCTGGTGGAGGGTCTGGCCTCAATTTTTGTAGCTGCTGACTGATCAGAGTGGTGGTTGCTAAAAATTGGGGTAGCTATAGAAATTTCTTAAAATAAGACAATGAGTTTTGTCACATTGATTGACCTTACCTTTCATGAAAGATTTCTCTGTAGCACACGATACTGTTTGATAGCATTTTACTCAAAAAAGAACTTTAAAAATTGGAGTCAATCCTTTCAAATCCTGCCACTGCTCTATGAACTAAATCCTTTGTTTTCATTTCAATGTTCACAGCATCTTCCCCAGAAATTGATTCCTCCTCAAGAAATCACTATTTTTGCTCATCCATAAGAAGCAACTCCTCATCTGTTCAAGTTTTAGCATGAAATTGAAGCAATTCAGTCATATATGATTTCTAATTCTGGTTCTCTTGCTATTTCCATCACATCCACAGTTATTTCCTCCACTGAAGTCTTGAACCCCTCAAAGTCATCCATGAGGGTTAGAATTGACTTCTTCCAAACTCCTGTGAATGGTGATATTTTGACCTCCTCCCAAGAATCATGAATGGTCTTAAAATGACATCTTGAATGGTGATTCCTTTCCAGAAGATTTTCAATTGATTTTGCCCAGATCCATGAGAGGAATCATTATCTATGGTAGCAATAGCCTTATGAAATGTATTTCTTAAATAATAAGGCTTGAAGGTCTAAATGACACCTTGATCTATGGGCTGCAGAATGGATATTGTGTTAGCAGGCATGAAAACAACATTAATCTCATTGTACACCTCCATCAGAAATCTTGGTTAACCAAGTGTATTACCAATTAGCAGTAATATTTTGAAAGGAATTTTTTTTTTCCTGAGCAGGTCTCAACAGAATGCTTAAAATATTCAGTTAATCATGTTGTAAAAAGGTGTGCTATCATCCAAGGCTTTGTTGTTCTATTTATAGAGCACAAGCAGAGTATATTTAGCACAATTCTTAAGGGCCCTAGGATTTTTGGAATGGTAAATGCGCACTGACTTCAACTTAATGTCAACAACTGCATTAGGCCCTAACAAGAGAGTCAGCCTATTCTTTTTTTTTTTTTTTTTTTAAGATTTTATTTATTTATTCATTTATCCCTCCCCTGCTGCCTGTGCTCGCCGGGCCAGCCAACCACGCCGCGCGGGCGGGCCTGCCCTCACCAGGAGGCCCCGGGAACCGAACCCGGGGCCTCCCATATGGTAAACGGGAGCCCTACTGATTGAGCCACAGCCGCTTCCCTCAGCCTATTCTTTGAAGCTAGGCATTGACTTCTTTCTAGCTGTAAAAATCCTAGATGGCATCTTTTTACATTAGAAGGTTGTTTCATCTACACTAAAAATCTATTATTTAGTGTAGCTACCTTCATCAATTACCTTAGCTAGATCTTCTGGCAAACTTGCTGCAGCTTCTACATTAGCACTTGCTGTGTCACCTTGTACTTTTACGTTATAGAGACAGCTTTTTTCCTTAAAACTCATGAACTAACAATCTGTGCTCACTTCAGATTTTTCTTCTGCAGCTTCCTCATCTTTCTCAGTCGTCCTTACTTCCAACTTTTCTTCTGCAGCTTTCTTACCTCTCTCAGCCATCATAGAAATGAAGAGAATAAGGGCCTTATCCTGGATTAGGGTTTGGCTTAAGGGAATGTTGTGGCTGATTTGATCTTCTATACAGATCACTAAAACTTTCTCTATATCAGCAATAAGACTGTTTTGGTTTCTTATCATTTGTGTGTTCACTGGAGTAGCACTTTTTTTTTTTTTTTTTTTTCCTGATCAAGTCTCGTTTATTGAGGTTAAGTTGTGGGTATATATGATGAATGAGAAAACTGGAGTAGCACTTTTAATTTCCTTCAAGAACTTTTCCTTTGCATTCACAACTCAGTTAACTGGCACAAGAGGCCTACCTTTCGGTCTATCTTGGCTTTCAGCATGACTTCTTCACTTAAGTTTAATCATTTTTAGCTTTTGATTTAAAGTGAGAGATATGTGACTCTGCCTTTCAATTGAACACTAGAGGCCATTGTAGGATTATTATTTGACCTAATTTCACTATATTATGTCTCAGGCAATAGGGAGTCCTGAGGAGAGAGAGAAAGATGGGGGAATGATGTTGATGGAACAGTCAGAACACACACAACATTTATTAAGTTCACCATCTTATATGGGTGCAGTTATGGTGCCCCAAAATAATTACAATAGTGAAATCAAAGATCATGGATCAATTGAGAAATGTATATATTTATTCATCTGTGTTTACTTTTTAGTTTTCAATTGTTTATATTTTCAATTATTAAATGTACAAAATAAAGTTAAAAAAATCATGGATCATCATAACAGATATAATAATAATGGAAAAGTTTCAAATATTGTGAGAATTACCAAAATGTGACACAGAGACACAAAATGAGCATATGCTGTTAGAAAAATGGTGCTGGTATACTTGCTCAAAGCAGGGTTGTCACAAATCTTCAATTTGTAAAAAATGCAATATCTGTGAAGCACAATAATAAGAGGTATGCTTATATTCTCTCCATTAAAAAAAAATCAAATTACATCTGGTAATAGTGAGCATCAGCAACAAATTTTTAAAAGTTTAGATTGTAAAGAAAATGGTTGCTTCTCCAGCATGGATAGGATAAAAGGAAAAATGCAAGAATTTGTTTTGGTGAGATAACTGAGAAAGAGTGTGGATGATTGAAAAATCCTATAACCTCATATTAACTTCCTTAAGGTTTTTCATTCTGGATTTAAGCCCAATTTTAAAACCTAAACGAGAATTATCTTAGTGACTGATGATATGACTCAAGAAGGTCTACTATTCAGAACTGATTCTATACACTGTTTAATATGCACCTTGTAAGTTATAATGAATCTTAGAAGAATTTGAGTAATATATCTAAAAATAATGAATAATATCAATTTTTATATAATTTAGAAAAAACATTTTATATTCAGCTCCCTGAAAGTTATATAAAGGTCAAAATAGAGGGAAAAAAAAGTGCTAAGAATAAATTAGGCTGAAGATAAGACCTCAGCTTTGTAGCGGTTAAGTAGAAACACTTTTAGACTGAGAAAGGCAGGATCCTTGAAATTTGAGATATTACTTTTTAGTGAGACCCACTTTAACCTCTTGAAAACCAAAAATATTTAGAACACAAACTAGCATTAACATTTCTTACACAATTTATAAATACTTAGTTAGATAGATGGCATAGGTTATTGGTTAGGAGCACAGACTCTGAGGTGCTCAATACACTCAAATGATTCATTCTCATTTCTTACCAAATTTTTCTAAAGCACATGGCAAATTTCAAAGAAAAAGATATTTTATATTCCCTCAGTTTTCACAAAGCTAGAGTTCAATATCAAAAAAGGTACATAGAAAAGGGAAATCTAAGTGTTACATTACATTTCAAGTGTTTGTTTTATTCATTTATTATGACAGTTAAGTAAAAACAGTAGAATGCAAAACAGAAAGTATACCATAACTGCAATTATGTACCAATGTATGCATGGGTATATTAATTTGTTAAAATTAAGAGTTGTGCAGCCAGCCATAGGATTTCAGGTATACTATTATTTCATTTTTCAAAATTTGAAAATGTGTTATTGTATTAATTTTTTAATAAGATAAAGGAAGAAAATCAAATAAGGTACATAGAACAAGCCAAACCAGAGATACAGGTGACCAGCAGTTATGCTGGTTCTATCTCCACCCCTCCAGGTGTCAAGTGTTTTATTTCTGTATAGACTGCAGAGCTTCAGGCACTTTTGAATGGAGATAATCTTACTTATTTGCTTGATCAAAGGCAAACACAAATGGGTTAGGCATGAAGGAAGCCAAATAATTGGCATAAAAGTCTACCCAACAGGGACCTTTTACTGTTGACAGTGGTAAATTCATTCAATCAAATTTTCTCTTTTGGGGAGGCAGAAATGGTAGTAGGTAATAGAGAGAATGGGATGTTGAATAAATTCAGGAAGTATCCATTCCAGCCTTGGAAACTGAAGATTCTAGACTGACTGTATCATTGATGACAGTTTCTGTTGTAAACTTGCAATAAACCCACTTCCTGAATGCAATATGTGCACTTTTCCCCCTTTGCAACCTTAAAGAATCAGACTATTTCAGTTTCACAGAGGAAAAAAATGACACTACAATGTAATCTAAATATAATTTAGCAGTGTTATGTCGAAGTATTTAGGATCGATTGGTAAGTGCAAAAAGAAGCCTACAAAGAAATTGTTAGCTATTATGCACATAGTGGGTGCTTGATAAGTAATTGAATGAGTAATACAAATATATAAACATTAAGGCTTTAAAAGGAACTCCAAAAACTAAGGTACAAGGATTTGTTTCTTATGCATATTGCTATAATTCCTTAAATGCCTTTGACGTTTTCTAATTTCCAGTATTTTATTTTTCATTTTATTCTCAATATTTTCTTTTTCTACCAGGAAAAAAAGGATTCTCTTAAAATACATAACTACAAGGCTTCATTGTTTTCTTTTCTAATGAAATATTTTATAGAGCTAATATAATATACACCTGTGTACCTAACATCCAATTTAAATAAAACTACAAATATAATCAAGGTCCTCTGTGACCCCTCCCCCCCACATTCTACACCTCTCCTTCCCCAGAGTTAATAACTACCCTAAATTTCTTGTCTATCATTTTCATGCATGTTTAAATATTTTACTATATCTCTATATATACATCAACAATGGTAGCAGTGGTTTAAATTTTTTGCACACTTTTCTCCTAAGATTTGAAAAACTATGTATCACTTTGCATGTTTAAGTTGACACAAATAATGGCAAAGGATGTGTATTCCAGTTTACTTTATATATATATATATTTTAAACAATTTGTTAAAGTATATCATTCATACATGAACATACACAAACACCAAGTCTTCAGTAAACATTGTGAACTTACAAAACAAACATGTATAACATCATACAGGGCTCCCACACCACCACAATTACTTTGCATAGTTGTGAAACATTTGTTAACAAATTATGAAAGCATATTGTCAAAGTATTACTATTAACTATAGTCCATATCTTACTTCCCTATATATTTTTTAAGGATTTATTTATTTATTTATTTACTTTTATCCATTTTTACCCCCCCGCCCCGTTTTGATGTTTTTGTGTCTATTCGCTGGGCAACTCTCTATGTCTGTTTCCTGCCCTCTCTTCTCATTCTTCTCCTCCTGTCTTCACTGGGATTCGATTCTCAGAACCTCTGATGTGGGAGAGAGGCATCCTACCGCCTGTGCCACCTTAGTTCCTGGTTTTTCGGAGCATCTCATCTTGGCTCTCCCTTGTGTCACTCTCCTGTTACGTCATCATCTTGCTGCGTGGCTCGCGGGGCCTGACAGGCCACCTGTGCACGGGGCCTGATGGCGCACCCACTCGCAGGGCCTGGCTGCACACCCATACACAGAGCCTGGGGGGCGTACCCACTTGCGGGGCCTGACGGTGCACTTGCGCATGGGGCCTGGCGGCCCGCATGCCGTCTATATTTTTCTTTTTTTTTTTATAATTTTTACCTGGAGGTCCCGGGGATGGAATCCAGGTCCCTCCATATGGGAGACAGACACCCAACCATTTAAGCCACATCCATCCCCCTGCTATATCTCTTAAGGTTGATCAAAGATACCTAGAGTTACAGTCATTTCGCATACAGGATGGTCATATAATAAATCAGGCTTAGTTTATCATCAGCATTATAAAAACCAGACATAGGGAGAAAAAGTAGGTCTGGGGACCCATGCATGGTTTCTAATATAGTGAATGTTTAGTATACTCTGATTACCACAAAGTCAGGACAGCAAGAATATTCGTAGATAAAAACATATTTAAAGTATGCATAAGTAAACTATGTGAATATTCTCACCTACAGAAGAGAGGGCAGGAAACAGACACAGAGAGTTGCCCAGCGAATGGACACAGAAACAGCAAAAACAGGGGGAGGGGGTGAAAATGGCTAAAAGTAAATAAATAAATAATAGTATAGTATACTATATATTAGTATGGGGAGGAAGATTCGGACTATAGTTAGTAGTAATACTTTGATGATGTTCTTTCATGATTTGCTAACAAATGTTTCACAACAAGGCAGGATGTTTGTGTGTGGGGGGGTGATGTGTGGGAGCCCTGTATGATGTTATGCATGTTTGTTTTGTAAGATCATGATGTTTACTGAACACTTATAGTTTATGTATGTTCGAGTATGAATGATATACTTCAAAAAATTGTTTAAAAATAAATAAATATGTTTTTATTAATGCCTTGGAGTTGCAGTTTAGCTTATTCAATTTACAGGAAATGTAACTTTATAACTAAATTGGCAAAGCCAATTCTCATTGTCAGACTCAATTAGCCAAATCTTACTTTCTGTCAGAAAAATACAAATAAATGTGTTATTACATGTCCCAATGACAACAATTTTCTCACTTGGAAATTTTAATTCTAAGATAGATAAATGGGGGGGCAGATATGGCTCAAATGGTTGGGCGTCCGTCTCCCATATGGAGGGACCTGGGTTCGATCCCCAGGACCTCCCAGTAAAAAAAATAAATAAATAAAATAAATATATATATGTATATATAAAGATAGATAAATGTATAGCTAGCTAGCTAGCTAGACAGACTACAAGGTATGGACCCTTACCATGAGTTTGTTGCCTGGATGAAATGATGTGTTGTTCCCTTCAATAATTTTTACTGAAGACTTCTCTGCTTTGCTCTCAAGGGATTTTCCCTCTGGAGAGATTCACTCTCCAATAGACTCTTTGTTGGGTGCCCTAGAGGTTTTTAAACCCCAAGGCAATGTACCACGGTAAGATTTAGTATGGAAGAGGGGTAAGCTTTTCTTTTGACGAATAGAGACAGGTGATTATGAAAAGAGGTTAAAAAGGAGAACTGGCAGAACAGAAAGAATCCTCAGGCAGATCAATTTTAGGAAAGACTACATATGGAAATAGAGAATCTGGAAATTGATTTCCTTAAAGCTATATCTATACCTGTATAAACCATAGGATGTCTTTGTGTACCCAGAGGTACAATTATCCCAATTTATTTTATTATTATTATTTTTTAAAGATTTTATTTATTTATTCATTTATCCCCCCCTTGCTGCTTGTGCTCGCTGGGTCAGCCAACCACGCCGTGTGGGCGGGCCTGCCTTCACCAGGAGGCCCCGGGAACCGAACCCGGGGCCTCCCATATGGTAAACGGGAGCCCTACTGACTGAACCACAGCTGCTTCCCGAATTATCCCAATTTAAAAACCACTGATTAGTAGCTGGGTTTGGCAAACTAAAATCCATCTCTACTTGTTTTTGTAAAAAAGTTTTATCAAATACAGCCAACACTTTGTATACAGATAACACTCTTGCATACTGTCTATGGCTGCTTTGGAACCATAATGGCAGAATTAAGTAGTTTAGAGACCAAAGCCTAAAATATTTACTACTTGGCACTCTGTAGAAAAGTGTGCCATCCCTGATCTATAGCATTGTGTATGTTTTTAAAAAGTTCTTCTTTTTTAAAATCAAAATTATATATTTACATAGTTTGTAGATTCATGTTGTTCTAGAAGGCTTGCTATGAAAAATATTTTCTGATCCCCCAAAATGACTACTTTATATTCTTTTAGCTTATGTTTACGGTCTTAGTACAGGCTAAATAAAGGAACCACAAAAGAGCCTGACTGCAGGCTCTATCCCTCACCCCTCTGTAATACCTAAAGAACATTCTTATATTACATCTTGATTTTTCAGTTTTAATCACTGAATATTAAATTCTCATTATTGAAAACAAGGATTTACCCCATCCTGCTTGTTGTTACCCAGTACTTTCAATATACTTGGAGATCAATATTCAATATTTACATATTTTTAATGAGTAAACACTATCAACAACTGTGTTATGATGTATACTGGGATTATCTTTTAGCTTTTCCTTAGTTTTGTTTTATTTGAAGTTAATAAATGAATTTTGCATATTTTCCACATACTTATCTATAATTCAATTCCATTTGAAATGATCAGATGTATCTGGTACTCTGTATATCATGTTCTTGAAAAAAATTTCACAGGGAGCCTTCTTACCAACTACAAGCTGGACAGGTTGTCCTCTATACTCTAGTACCCTTTGCCTGTGCTGTAACTTTTGTTTCTTGGATCTCACCCCTCCCATTTTCTTTATTTACTCCTTCAGTAACTTCCTAAGTAAGGGTTTGCAGGAGGTAATTCTATAATACTTTGCATGTTTAAAAGGTGTTTATTCCACACTTGAGCTTAAAGATATTTATTGTGTATAGAATTCTAGGTTGGAACTAATTGTCAGAATGTTGAAGGATTGTTACTGCACTATCTTCTAGATTCTACTGATGCTGGACCTCTTGGACTATTCCTCTAATTTTCTGTTCTATTTTCTGTCTCTGCCTTTCTGCCCTGCATTATGGGAAATTTCTTCCACAGAAGGTTCCAACCCTTCTGTTAATATTTCAATTCTATTCTATTTTTATTTTCCAAGAGTTCTTTTTTGCTCTTTAAATTTTCTTATACAGGATTCTGTTCATATTACAATTGCAATATCTTTTCTTATCTCTAAGAAGAGTAGTTATTTTAAGTTTTTAAGTAGTAAAATTTTGTGCAAGTTGTCTATTTATTTACTTGTTTGGGTCTTTATTTTTCATTTTGGATACTTTCCTCAGAGGTCTGCTATTTCTGGGTAAATCTGATTGGAAGTTCGAATACTATGGTGAGGCTTGTCAACTGAGTTTCACTGCAGGATGATCTAATGATTTTCCCCTGAATCAATTATTATGATGGGGGTTGGAAATGATGATTTGTCAATTGTATCAATTCTTTTATAACTGAGAAGAATGATTCCATTTTTTTTTTTTTTTTTTTTTTTATCTAATTACATCTTAAACAGATTTTCAATCAGGTCATTATTTTTAGTGCTAGACTCAACTCCACTTTCAGAGGTTCCTGGTGCTGCCAATTCCTAGGCATTCTGGGGCTTCTGTGGTTTAAATTAGGCTGTGCCTGTGCTTTTTCCTCTGCCAGATGAGGACTCATTCTTCTCAGTTATCACTTGTCCATCTGCTTTCCAGCTTCCAAAGCATTGTTGCTGTTTTTGCCTCTCCAATTTCCTTTGACTTTGTGGGATTATACCTTTAAAAATAAATCGCTACATTGTCATTTTCATTAGACTCAAGGAAAGTAACACGAGTATTTAAGCCATCATCTTTAATTGAAAGTCCATTATTCTTTTCCTGCTTTCAAACTTTATGTAAATGGTATCAAGTGTATGAATTCTTCTGCAATGTGCTCTTGTTGTTCAATATCATGTTTCTGAGATTTATCTATGTTGATACATGCAGCTCTAGTTCATTCATTTTTAATGAATGATGTTATATCCCAGTGTATGAACATTCATTGATTTTTCTAATTAATTTCACTATATTCCCCAAAGTGATATTGTAAGGTTTGGGTGTGTGCATGTGTATTTTTTTCCCACAAGAATGTACACTTTATCATTGCAATTTAAGTCAATGGGAACGTATAAAATATGCAAAATGCCAGTTTTAAGACATTTCAATTCTGTCACTCACAAAATGAGCCTAATAATACTAGGCACGTAGAACTTACTCAATAAGTATCAGTTACTTGGAGACAACATGAAATGGGCCTCGAGAATTTAGAGTAAGATTTATCTCTGAAACTTAAATTCTAAGACCAACCCATTATAAGACAGAGGAGAGGAAAAAAATGTATAAAACTAAAATAATAGCAGGGCCAGTAACATTTGACTATAACATAATTATTACCATAGCAAATGAAATAATATGTCTATCAGAATAAGAGAATCACACAGACAAATGGTGGAAATCCACACTGCCCATGGGAGAAGAAGCTTCAACCATCACCTGGCAGCTTATTTCTGTTTCAAATCACAAAGCTATTTCTAGTATGGAGATAGATGTTGGGAACTGTAGCCAATTCACTTTAAATATTTCCATTCCTAAGGTCAGATTATCCCTATTTTAATACGGATGCAATGAGCAATTTTAAGTCTGATGCAATTAAAACTTTTATTTTACTTAACTCCCCTTATCCTAATGCCATACTCACCAAGCAAGTTCTCATTTTTTCTCCTATGCCAATTTCATGTCTTACTGTAAATTAATGTATTGGATTTCTGGCAACTATTTCAAACTCATGTTCTGTCTTATAGAGCCAAATCATCTTGGGCATGGACAAAAATAAGTCTATTGAGCCTCCAATCCAGATTTGAGAACATGGTCAAATAAACAAGATATTATGTAGTACAGTCCTACCCATTACCCCCAACCCCCATCCCCAGCCTTTCTTTAGACTACAGCACCACTATTCTAACTCCATTCTCTACTAGTTTCTAGAATTTTCTCTCTCCTTTTCATGGAGCATGGAGCATACAAAGGAAGTAGGTAGAGCTCTACTATTGTAGCTTTTTCCTATTGTCTGTAAATCTATTGCTGAAGCATGTATTTGTCAATGCTAGGGAATTAACTTATTTGACTTTTTCAAATGGAAAACTTTATTCCTTTTCCCACAATTTTGTCAGTATGAAAAGAGAAGGAATATTTCAAAATATTTTATTTAATTGGCTTCTAATGGAATAGAGTTAGGACTAGGAAAAGTCTGTCCCTAGCTTTGTGAAATGTAAGTTCAGCTGTACTGCACTGATAAACAAATACTGAACTATATTGACAACCTGAAGTTAAATGTGAATTTCTATTAAAAAGTACAGGTAGTACTCAATTTAGAAAATATATTCAGTTTTATCAGTTTATTTTGTAGTTGGTTGTTGGAAATGCAAACTTGTCTTCTCACAGAAATTATATAATATGCTTACATGGTATTGAGATTTTCAGGTCACTCTATAAAAGCCTATCTAACCACTAATGTAATAAGCACTATGCTAGGTGCTTGTAGTGGTTTAGAGCTATATGTACCCCAGAAAAACACATATAAAAACTTAACCCATTCCTGTAGGTGTGAACCCATTATAATAGGACTTTTTGATGAGGTTACTTCAGTTAAGGTGTGGTCCAGCCCAATCAGGACAGGTCTTGATCCTATTACTGGAGTCTTTTATAAGCAGAATGAAATTCAGACAGCTATAGAGAAGAAAGAAGGTGAAATTCAAAGGAATCCAGGAGAGAAAGTAAAGGCCAGGAGAGGCTGCCATGCGCATTGCCATGTGACAGAGGATCTAAGGACCAAGGATCGCTGCAGCTAGCCCCAGAATGCTACAGTCTTTGGGGTAAAAGCAGCACCTTAATGATGCCTTGATTTGGATTTTTTCCTGGTCTCAAAACCATGAGTCATTAAATTCCCTCTATTTAAGCCATCCCTTTACATGGTATTTGCTTGAGCAGCCAAGGAAACTAAAACAGTGCTTATAATGTACAAATAAGAAATCATCTCTGTGTCATATAACTCACAATATAGTCAGAAGGATGGATAAATAAAACAACTAATTAAAATACTGACTTCGAAGGATTATGATACAGTTGTACAAGACAGTATAGTTATACCAAGAAAGGAGTGATTAATCCTACAAGTTAAGAAGTTGAGGAGAAAAAATTTGAGGAAGCATCAAAGGATTTCAAAGGGAGTATAAGTGTTGGGGAGGATACAGAGAAATTTGAGCACTAGGGCATTGTTGGTGGGAAGGTAAAATGGTGTAGCCACATTGGAAATATGGTGGATCCTCAAAAAGTTAAATATAGAATTACCATGTGACCCAGCAATTCCATTTCTAGGTATATTCCCACAGAGAGTGAAAAGAGGGTCTCAGAAAGATACTTATACACCAATGTTTATAGCGGCATTATTCACAACAGCCAAAAGGTAGAAAAAACCTGTGTCCATTAACAAATGATTGAATAAACAAAACGTGATACATAAACACATTAACTATTATTCGCTCATAAGAAAGAAGTTCCTAGACATGCTGGAACAAGGAAGAACCTTGAAAACACAATGTGAAATAAGCAAGGCACATAAGGATATCCCTTACAAGAATGACTATAAGTAGCAAATTTGCAGAGATAGAGAGCGTATTAGAGGTTACTGGGGATATGGGGGTAGGGGGGAAGAGTGTTATTTTGTTACAAAAACAACAACAACAACATAACTGCACATTCTCTCTCTTATCTCTTTCTCTCGCTCTTTCTCAAACACACACACACACACACACACACACATACACAAAGGAACAATTCATTGAGTCCTGATGAATAAGCAGGAGGTGCTCAGGCTGAAAAGGCAAATAGAAAACAGCATGAACAGAGGCCCAAAAAGGAGAAATACCATGGGGTGTTATGACAAAACATAACTTATTTTCTAAAACATCTGAAAAATTAGCAAGTTATTAGCAAAAAATGGAAGGCATTTAAACAGAATTAAGAGCAGAAGTGTGCCATTTGATGGAAGAGGGACAAGATATTGTACTTGAGGAAGATATCTTGTCCCTTGAAGCTAGAAAATTGGGCAAAACACAAATCAGGAATCCTTGCATGTATACCAAGAAATTAGATATTTTTCTGTAGGCCAAAGCATCCCAAGAACTGTGCCTAAAAATTGATCCCTTCAGCCTTCAAGGTGGTAAGGAGAGAAATCATTGAGTCATAGTGTAGGTGCATGTCTTGAAGTCTACTCTACTGATATTATTAATAGACTCTCCAGTTTTTTTATGATTAGTGGTTGCATGGTCTATGTTTTTCTATTTTATTTTCAACTAGTTTATACCTGGTAAATGGTATAAAGTTAGGTTTTGATTCTTTTTTAAATCTAGCATGACAATCTTGGGTGTTATAACTGGAGTATTTAGTTCATTTATATTTATAGTAATTATTGTAATAGTGTTAGGTCTACCATTTAACTATTTGCTTTCTATTTGTTGCCTCTGCTCCTTGTTATTTTTTTCTCCTTTACTGTCTTCTTTTGGATTAATGGAATTTGAGTTATGCTTGTTTTGTTTCAGTTTAGTATTGTATTTTATTTCCTGTACTGCCTTTTCAGCTATACTTCTGTCTTTTCTTTTAGAAGTTGCTCTTTTTTCTTAATTTATCACATGTTGAAGAGTGTTAAACAGGGGAATGACATGATCAGATTCGTATTTTGAAAATAAGAGTGTTGGGATATAATATGAAGTGGGCATAATTAAGACCTGAGATCATTTTGGAGCCTGTTTTTAAAGTAAATGTGAATGGGAAGCGGCTGTGGCTCAATCAGTAGGGCTCCTGTTTACCATATGGGAGGCCCCGGGTTCGGTTTCCGGGGCCTCCTGGTGAAGGCAGGCCCGCCCGCGTGGCGTGGTTAGCTGACCCAGTGAGCACAAGCAGCAAGGGGGGGATAAATGTATAAATAAATAAAATCTTTAAAAAAAATAAAAATAAAATAAAGTAAATGTGAAAAGTAAGAACCTTAAAGGCAATGAAACAAGATTGAGTTTATGGTCATTTGGACATTGGGTGTTAGGTAGTTGAGAGTGAAAGAGTAGTTGCAATCACATAGTGTAAAGGGGATATGGAAGGGAATTTATTTGGGGGTGTGAAAGAAAAAAAGACTTGAAAAAAGACAGAGTGCTCAAATGACTGGCAGCATCAACCACAATTTTAATAGGTGTGCAAGAAGAGGAGGTTGTTTTCAGTGAATGAATAGATATAGGCACAGTAAGGATAAACAGCTGCTAAGATCTGAAAAACAAAGACATCCAGACATTATGCCCTCATATAGTCTTGCCAAACACTTTCTACATTCTTGACAAAGAGATCAAATATGAGTTTCTACCTTCTGGATATGGCTGCCAGCTTGGAAGAAGTACAGAGGATAGAGACACATATTAAACTGTTCCAGGAGAGAAGTGGATGTGGCTCAAGTGATTGCTCCAGCCTATCACATGGGAGGTCCTGGGTTCAGTTTCTGGTGCCTCTTGGAGAAGACGAGCAAGACAGTGAGTTGGCACGACGGGCTGACACGGCAAGCTGACTCAATAAGATGACGCAACAAGGAGACACAAAGAGGAAACACAATGAGAAATACATCAAAGCAGGGAGTGGAGGTGGCTTAAGCAATTGAGTGCCTCTTTCCCACATGGGAGGTCCCAGGTTCGGTTCCTGGTGCCTCCTAAAGAGAAGACGAGAAGAAACAGAGAGCACACAGTGAATGGACACAGAGACAGATAGTGAGCGCAAACTGACTGGGGGGAATAAATAAATCTTAAAAAAAAAAAAAAAAAAAACTGTACCAGGAGTATAATGTCAGCAAAATCCAGACTATGACAAACTCTATAGGTCAAATGGGCTGGGAATCTCAAAGGTTAATTTGTAAGGATTGGAGGAGAAGTATATAGATTAAATTTAAGATAAATACAGAGTTTTTACAAATTCGGCAAGTCTAAACTATAATGTACATTAGCATAAAAAAACATTAGATATTGCGAGGAAGTGATTACTATAAAAGTCAGATTTAGGGTTACTTTTGTTGGGAGAGAGGAGGTTTTTTTTTTTGTTGTTGTTGTTGTTGTTTAATTGGGATGGAGCACATAGTTCTAGAGTAACTGGCAAAATCCTATTTCTTAACCTGGTAGAATTTGCCTTATTTCATTAGGCTATATATTTAATTCTTGTAGTATTCTGTATATGTGGTTTTTTTTACATTAAATTTTTTTTTCCTAAAGAATATGAGGTATGTAGAATCTGGAATTGAAGAGCTTAAAAGTTATAATGGAGTTGTTGGTTTTAAGGAATAAGGTGTGGCTATTAAGTGGTTGCTCAGTTGAGGTAGGGACATTAGTGTGAATGAAATCAAAGAACTGAACAGTTAAGACTTTGGAAGGCACTGAAGAAAGAAGAAGTTCTAACCTCTTCTATCAGTGTGGGAGAATGGCCTGGAGGTTGGCTAAGATAATAATGAAGCCAGGTAGACAGAGATATACTTGGATTACAAAGGCTCTCCACTCCTTTGGCCCACAAAATAGAAGAAGATTTTAGAAGTGACTGGGGGATGTTAGGAGCAGTTTGAACCAACTTTCTTTCAGAGGAAAATGGGAAAATGGGCACAATTCACTTCAAGGAAGGAAGGGACTCACTATTCGTCAAGCACAGGCAGATTTCAGTTGAAGTTATGCACTGGAGAAAATTTCTGGGAAAATATTAAAAGTGAAAGATATTTGTTAACAAAACAAGAATTCCTGGAACACAATGTAAAGGGTCAGTAAGGGGTGTGTGTACGTGTGCGTATGTGCGCATGTGTGTATGTTTATTGGGGAGGGTAGAGATAAGCATAAAGAACTATGTGACTAATGGTACATTAGAGAAGAGGCAATGAGAAAGGGATTCTTTTTGGATAAGCAAGAATGCTAAGAATAAGAGGCATGGATGAATGACTGGTCTCATTGTTTTGACTGGAGATTTTTGAGGTGCTGGGATTATCTGAAATTTACAGGAGTGGTATCTGAGGCCTGATCAATGCAGTTCCCTCCCTAGTTCACTTAATGACTTTGCATATCAATGCTTCTACGGAAGAAGGCTTTTAAAGTTCTGAGCATAGAAGAAACACCTTACCCCCCTGAGAATGGTAGTGCCTATTATGGCCTAGAGAAGAGTATCAGAAGGGCTCCTAGACCCACACTATCACTGTACAATCCTGGGGACACTTCTGAATCTTGGATAATATTGTCATTTTTTCCCCTTTTATCCCAAGTTTCGTCAATGTTGCAAAGAAGAGTCGGAGGACAATAGGATGGGGCCAAAACAGAAGCAACACAGAAAGCTAGAAATGAGCCTAGAGATGCTCTCTCAGATCCTGGGCCAGATGAACATGATGGGCTCAGTGTGGGAGGAATCGAGCAAGTAAAGATGGGTATTCCAATGCGTGTGCTATGATGAGTCTTGCCCTGCAGTAGTTCCCTCTCAACAACTGGAGCCTGAGTTCAGAGGCTCATTTCAGTTGTCATCAGAGTTTGTAGTTGTAAGAGAGTAGGAGAGAGAAAAGAAGAAGGAAATCGTGAAGAGTGGAGTATCTCTTGAAAGAAAGTATACAAGTTAGCCACAGGCTGTTTACTAATGAAATTCAGAGACTCTCTTTTTATGAAATACATTTATTTCTTACAAAATAATTTCAGAACTCTTTATGCTACTTTTTAAGGTAAAAATTATGAAATAACCCTGTTCTTTAAAACATATACCATAGCCTTTTTATTCTGCTTATCACCAAAACTATGGTTTTCAAATTTTAAATAAAAATTCAATTCAACTACTAATTACGTAGTATTACATGTTACCTGATGATTCTATATTGTAAAGTCTCAGAATACTTGACAGAGTTAAGTATATAAAATTAAGGGCAAAATAAACAAAGCATGATTTGGTTAGGACCAATGATATAATGTTTTCCAAACTTTTCCACCAAGCATCCATATGGAGTCTGGGGAAACACCCTGATACAAGTCCAAACTTTCTAAAAAGTTTTATTTTTAATTTTGTTTATCATTTTTATTATTTTGTTTTATTTTAAAAATTTATATGAATTTTACATCAGAGCACATAATATGTACATTTATTTAATTATAACAATGCAAGACATTATTTCTTATGCAATCAAATTAACACTTTGGGATGAAGCATTATATTTATTCTGAGGATTCATTTATCCCTGGGAACACAAATCCTAATCTGAGAAATACAGCATTACAAACACATGCTATTTGAAGATTTTCCTTATGCATGCTTACCTCCATAGTAGGTGGTGTCTTTCTTGTTCTTCTAATCCAAGCTAGAAAGAAAAATATTTAAATGAAAAATTTCCATTTATTCATTCATAAAGCAAATATTTATTGAGGACCTACTATATACTATCTGGGCATTGGAGATACAGCAGTGAATCAAACAGATGAAATCAATCCTATCCTGTAGCATATATACTAGTGAAGGGAGCACAGAAAATAAACATATCAATATATAATGTTAGGTGGTGATTTGTGTAATAATAAAAGAAATGCAACAGTGTGGGGAGTCCAAAAAGGGGGCAGTTTCATGTTTTCACAAAAATACCTCATGTAATTGTCTGAGTTCAACTGAGTATATTTATGGCATATGGGCTAAAGCCACAATACAATGAACTTCAAGATAATATAAATTATGCAATTATGAATGAGCTATTGATCAATTTATAAAGGAAGGGACTTGGAAAGGTTTTCATTTATAGAGATTTCTCTTCTGATCTGCTCCAGTAAGCAGCCTACCTCCTGTAGTTGTGAGCTTTATCAGGCCTTAACCTCCAACACTTCGAAGATGAACTGCAGAGGTAAAAGGAGCCCACATTTGTTAAGTTTCTATTGAGAAATGTGCATTGTATTAGATGCTTTATATCGGTGGGAAGTGGGGCAGCTGTTTTCAGGGAAGTACATTAGGAAGACATGAAAGACTGTATTGTATAGTGCTTAGGAGATTAGGTTTTAAAGTTGTATTTTCTGGGTTCAAATCCCAGCCTCTTTACCTACTGGCTATATCATCTGGGGCATGCTATTTAATTTTCTAAGGACCTGACTCCCCATCTGTAAATGGAGATTATAATACTATTTTTTCACCTCTTTCGGACTTGGGCAGGTTCAAACTTTAGCTGTTCTTAGGGTTATTCTTTAGCCAGCCAAAGTCAGTAGCCGTCTCTTCCTCCCCATTTTTTGGAAATGGAGCTCCCAACTCCAGCCAAGGAATAGCTCCCAAGGCAGCTTGTGCTGCCAGAGTAGAATGGGCACTGGCCTCCCTGGTGTGGCCTGCAGTTTCCCCGGAGAGACTGGTGCAGGTCTTGCCAGGTTCCTCCCTGCCGGAGGTGGGGCTGGGGCCTAGGCTAGAGCTGCAATCTGGGTGGAAAGAAGCTAGAAAAACCTACATTTTTTAATAACACAGATTCCAAAATAATATCTGCTGAAACTGTGAGAAAACATATTATAGGAAAATATGGTGGAGGAGAGGGGATAGTATAAATGGGAACTCTGTACTTTCTCCAAGATTTTTCTGTAGTCCTACAACTTCTCTAATTAAAAAAAAAAAAAAAAAAGTAGAGAAACTGTTTTATCACTTTAGCTGACTTGATTCTCATCACAAAATTGTGAGTTATCTTTATTTTACAGAGAAATTAAATAATTTTCCCAAGTTAAAACATTAAGTAGTAATTGTGGGATTTCAATCCAGGTCTGACTTTGTCTTAGGCTCCAAAAACCCTCCATAGTTAATTAAGTAGTCACTCAGATTTTAGTGAGTATGAGGTAAAGAACACTAAATTAGGAAAAGTAATATGTTGTACCCCTTACTACATGTCAGTAAATAAAAGTTATTGATCCACTCCTGTGGCTACATCCCTACCCCTGATAGGACAGGAAGGAGGGCAGTGCTTTGGCAGTCTTTCTGGGCATCTGCAGTAGCCTTTAGCCTGCATTGCTTAGATTGTTACTCACACCTGTGGCTCCATACCAGTCCCTGACAGGGAGGGAAGATGGGAGGTGTTTCATCAGCCTTCCTGGACAGGAAGGGGAGCAGGACTCCTTCAGCCTCTCTGGGCAATTGGAGTTGCCTTTGGCCTGCATGGACAAAATTTTTGTATACACGTCTGGCTCCATCCCTATCCCACAGGGGGGGAGGGGAGCTGATGCTTCATCAGTCTATCTGGGCAACTGTGGTCAGTTTTGGCCTGCATGACTTCGTTTACTGCCCATGCCTGCAGCTCCATCCTTGCCTCAGTCAGGGGAGGAAGAGATGTAGAGCTTCATCAACTATAGATGGTCTTGGCCTGCTGTAGCTCCATCCCCACCCATGGCAGGCAAGAAAGGTGGGAGAAGTTTCATCAGTTCCTGGGGTAACATGGGCAAGCTTTAGCCTCCATGGCTTAACAGTACCAACTGCACCCTAGGCTCCTACTCCACCCCATCAAAGGAGGAAGGGCAAGACACAGATGAAAAAGAGCTGAAAAAATTCAGATTGGCTAAACATGAGCAATTATAAAGTTCCAAAATAAGTTGAACCAAGTTATCAAAGAGGGGCTGGAGCACAAAGTCAATCAAATAGAAAGCGAGACTAAAGAGAGACTAAAGAGAGAAATTGAGCGCAGAATAAATACATAAAGAAAATCAGATGGGGAGACACCAACAAAAAATTATAAGGCATACCAAGAAACAGGAAGATATGATGCAGTCAAAGGAACAAGCTAAACTTCCAGATGACACAAAGGAGTTAACAAATCACAGATATTCAAAGAAATCTCCTTAATGAATTCAACGAGACAGCCAAAGAGATTAAGGATATTAAGAAGATACTGGGTAAGCACAAAAAAGAATTTAAAAGCATACATAGAAAAATAGCAGATCTTATGGAAATGAAAGGTACAATAAATGAAAAAAAAAAAAAAACATTGGAGGCATAAAACAGCAGATCTGAAGATGCAGAAGAAAACATCAGTGAGCTTGAAGACAAGGTCTTTCTGAAAGCAAATACACAAAAGAACAGATAAAGAAAAGATTGGAAAAAATTGAATAGGGTTTCAGGGAACTAAATGACAGCAAGAGATGTGCAAACATACATGTCATGGGTGTCCCAGAAGGAGAAGAGAAGGGAAAAGGGGCAGAGGGAATATTTGAGGAAATAATGGTAGAAAATTTCCCAACTCTTTTGAAGGACATAGATATATGTGTCCAAGAAGCAAAATGTACTCCAATCTGAATAAATCCTTATAGACCTACTCCAAGACACATACTAATCAGAATGTCAAATGCCGAAGATGAAGAGAGAATTCTGAAAGCAGCAAGAGAATAGCGATTCATCACATACATGGGATGTCCAATAAGATTACGTGTTGATTTCTTATCAGAAACCATGGAGGCAAGAAGGCAGTGGTATGATATAGTTAAGATACTGAAAGAGAAAAACCACCAGCAAAGAATCTTATATTCAGCAAGACTGCCTTTCAAAAAATAAGGGTGAGTTTAGAATATTAACAGATAAACAGAAACTGAGAGAGTTTGGAACCAAGAGTAAATACTAAATTGCAGTAAATACTAAAGAGAGTTTTATAGCCTGAAAATAAAAGACAGGGAAGAGAGGCTTGGAAGAGAGTCTAGAAATGAGGATTATCAGTAAAAGTAATTAAAAGTATAAAAAGAGTTGTGAAAATAAGATATGACAGATAAAATCCAACAGTCAAAATGGCTAACTGCCTTTATAGTAATAACATTGAATGTTAATGGATTAAACTCTCCAATCAAAAGACACAGACTGGTGGAATGGATAAAAAAATATTAGCCATCTAAAGAGACCTTAGACCCAAGGATACAAATAGAGTAACAGTAAAAGGTTGGTAAAAGATAGTCCAAACATGCTGTAAACAATAAAAAAGGCTGCAGTAGCTATGCTATGTCAAATGAAATAGACTTTAAAAGCAAAACTGTTGGGGTCGGATGTGGCTCAACTGGTTGGGCATCCGTCTCCCATATGGAGGGACCGAGGTTCAATCCCCGGGACCTCCCAGTAAAAAAACAAAAAAACAAAAAAAAGAAAAAACAACAAAAAAAAGGTATTTAGGGAAGCGGCTGTGGCTCAATCAGTGGGGCTCCCGTTTACCATATGGGAGGACCCGGGTTCGGTTCCCGGGGCCTCCTGGTGAAGGCAAGCCCGCCTGCACGGCGTGGTTAGCTGACCCAGCGAGCACAAGCAGCAAGGGGGGATAAATGAATAAATAAATAAAATCTTTAAAAAAAAAAAAAAAAAAAAAAAGCAAAACTGTTATTAGACGTAAGGAAGAACATTATATATTAATAAATGGGGCAATCCACCAGGAAGAAATAACAATCACAAGTGTATATGCATCTAACCAGGGTGCACCAAAGTACATGAGGCAAACACTAGCAAAAGTGAAGGGAAAAATATATGTCTCACAATAATAGTTGGAGACTTCAATACACCACTCCCATCATTGGATAGAACATCTGGGCAGAGGATCAATCAATAAACAGGGAGTAAAATAATATGGTAAATGAACTAAACCTAATAGACAAATACAGATCACTGAACCTCAAAACAGCAGGATACACATTCTTCTCAAGTGCTCATGGTTCTTTCTGTAGCATAGACCATACGTTGGGTCAAAAAACAGATCTCAATAAATTTTAAAAGATCGAAATTATACATAGCACTCTCTTTGATCATAATGGAATGAAGCTGGAAATCAACAAACTGCAGAAAAAGGGAAAATTCACAAATACTGGGAGATTAAACAACACATTCTTAAATAATCAGTGGGTCAAAGAAGAAATTGCAAGATAAATCAGTAAATATCACGGGAAAAATGAAAACGGGAATACAACATATCAAAACCTATGGGGGGGGGACGGATGTGGCTCAAATGGTTGGGCATCTGTCTCCCATATGGAGGGACCTGGGTTCGATTCCTGGGACCTCCCGGTAAAAAAAACAAAACTAAACAAAAAAACCTATGGGATGCAAAAGAAGATCCAAGATGGGGTCAGAGTAGGAAGCTTTAACAATCAGCTCATCAGACAGGGGCAACAAAATAATCAGTCAGGATCTGTCCAGATTAACTGTTTGGGGGATTCCGGAGACCAGAAAACATAGTCTACCATCCTGGGAAGAATAGGAAGAGGAGACTGACTGTTTATGGTGAATATTCCTGAGTACGTTCCTCCATGTTTCAGAGGCAGTTGCCCAACTTGCACTGGTGAGGCAGGCCACCTCTGGATCCACTCCCTGGCTGGAAGCAGAAGCTCTCTTTCCCAAAAGCAGGGGAGGGGAAGTGGCCTGGCACCAACTACAGCTGTTGACTGGCAAATTCGGCTACCTGGATTCCAATCTTGAGCACAGCTGAGTTTTAAACCTGCCCAAGAAGACAGCAGCATTTGTGCTTTCTCCATCCCTGGCAGGAATGGAAGCAGGGGTAACAGAAAAACACACCACTCCCCTGGGGCAGTAGGGATCAGATCCAGCATGCCCAGTTTGGAAAGTCACTGCTTAGGCCCCACCACACCAAGCAGGGGTAAAAATTGGGTGCAGTTTGAACACTTTCTTGGGGCAGAGCAGGCAGATTCACACTGGGCCCAAAAGCCCCCTGAAAGGAGGAGAAGCATGCACTCAATCGCAGGTAGGTTGGGCAGATTCACCTTGCCCACCTTGAAGGGCTGCTGCATATTCTGCATCAACAGAAGAGAGGAAGTACACACTCTCTTGTGGGCAGGGCAGGCAGATTCACCCCATCCACCTCAAAAGGGCTCCAATGCCCCCTGAGTGGAGGTGAAGATTATACTCTCTGTGGGAAGTATGGGCAGATTCACCCCATCCACCTTGAACAGCTGCTGCACTCTCATCCCCAAGGTGCCCCTGGAAGGAGAGGAACCAAGAGCCATCTGATCATTCTCTCAGGACAGTGCAGGCGAGTTACCTTGTCCACCTGGGGACAAGGGGACAGCACAGGGGGTGGCATTTAATCAGAGCACTCAGATTTCAGGGGCTGGGAGCTGTGCTACAGTTTCATTGCAGGTCCTTCAGCCTCAATCACACCCCCACCAGGAGCTAAATCAGCTGAGAATTAAAGGCACAGAATAACCTTAGGGCAGCAGGAAAAATTAGATAAAGAGTGCTACCTCCTGGGTACTTTAGGAAAGCCTAGACTGGGGGTGATATCAAAGAGATGATTGGAAGCCTTTAAGGTCTCTTTTCCAGAGCATATTGGAATTGATCTACACTCCCTTCATAGGTCCCCTGAGCCTGTTTTGACTGGGAAGTCAAAGCTGGGAAGGTTGTCTCAAGGGGAAAACTACCAATATTAGCCCTCCAAGACATAGCAGCAGGAGGAGACAGAGGATTATTAAAAATATACAGAGAGCAGACAGCGAGGGCAAACAACGGGCGGGTGGGGGAGAAATAAATAAATAAATCTAAAAAAAAAAAAAAAAATACACACACACAGAGGCAAATAAAAAACAAAGAGAACAGACTAACATTCATGGGGGAGGAACAGAGGAAGCTTTAGCAAAAAGACAACGAATAAGAAAGTCATAGGCTAAAGAGAGAAACTGAGCACAGAATAAACACATAAAAAAGTCAGATGCCAAGATACCAACAAAAAATTAGAAGCCATACTAAGAAACACAAAGATATGGCCCAGCCAAAGGAACAAATTAAACCTTCAGACAAAACACAGGATTTGAGAAAACTAATCACAGATATCCAAACAAATCTCATTAATAAATTCAATGAAATGACTAAAGAAATTAAGGATATTAAGACACTGGTTGAACACAAAGAAGAATTTGAAAGTTTGCAAAGAAAGTTAACAGATCTTATGAGAATGAAAGACACAATGGAAGAAATTAAAAATACGTAAAAATAGATAAATGGGACCTCCTCAAAATTAAATACTTCTACACCTCAAAGGACTTTGTGAAGAGGTAAAAAGGCAGCCTACTCAATGGGAGAAAATATTTGGAAATCACACATCTGACAAGGGTATAATATCCATGATATAAGAAGACATCCTACAAATCAACAATAAAAAGACAAATGACCCAATTAAAAGATGGGTAAAAGACTTGAATAAACGTTTTTCTAAAGAAGACAGACAAATGGAAAAACAAGCAACAAACCCACAAACACATGAAAAAATGCTCAGCATCACTGGCTTTTAGGGAAATGCAAATCAAAGGTACAATGAAATATAATTTCACATGGTATGCGAAGACCTGACTTTAATCACAATTGCCAAAAGATGGAAACAACCCAGGTGTCCATCAACTGACAAATGGATAAACAGACTGTGGTATATACACCTGATGGAATATTATTCAGCTGTAAGAAGAAATGAAGTCGTGAAGCATATGACAACATGGATGAACCTGGAAGACATTACGTTGAGTGAAGCAAGTGAGGCACAAAAGGACAAATATCGTATGACTTCGCTATTATGAACTAAATATAATAAGAAAACTCATGGAGTTAATAGCTAGACTATAAGTCACCAGAGAATAGAATGTGGTTAGAGAATGGAAAGCTGAGATTTAATTTGTGAGAATTGGTTAAAAGTTGTTTGTGTTTGGAAATGAATAGAAATGGTGAAAGTACATCAAAGGATTTGTAATTAGTAGTGTTAACATATTGTAGCAGTTTGGCATTATTTATGAATTCCAAAAATAGATTATGTTTTAAACTGGTCTGTTCCTCTGAGTGTGATTAAATTATGATTAGGGCTTTCATTGGGGCATGTCAGTAGGACTCATAGAGAAACCTACACTGAAGAGAAGAGAGTGAGTTTTTAAGCTGGAGCCCAGGAAGTAAACACATAGGAGAGAGCAGAGAAGCTGAGCCAAGAGAGAAACGAGCTCTGGGAAAGAGACGAGACTTATCCCAGCCTACAGCTGATATTGGGAGAAGCTGGGACCATGGAGTCTTAAGAGGAAGAGGGAGGTTGAAAGTCGGCAGTCATTGTGCTCCAACACGTGGCAACAGACTTTGGTGAGGGAAGTAACTTATGCTTTAAGGCCTGGTAACTGTAAGCTTCTACCCCAAATAAATATCCTTTATGAAAGCCAACAGATTTCTGATATTTTGCATCAGCACCCCTTTGGCTAACTAATACACATATGACAGTGTGTATGTAATGTAGAGCATTAATGTAAATGCTCTAATATTGATTGAAGTGATGAATGTACAACTTGGTGACTATACCAAATGTCACTGACTGTACACTTTATATAAATTGTATGGTTTATGAAGGAAAAAATTAATAGGGTGGGTTGGAGGAAAAATATACCAAATGTAAGATATGGAGTATAGTTAGTAGTAATATTTTGATGATGCTATTTCATAATTTGTTACAAATGCTTCACAAAAATGCAAGGTATTTTTGGTGGGGTGATGTATGAGAGCTCTGCATGGTGTTATGCATGTTTGTTTTTTAAGTTCACAACTTTTACTATACACTTACTGTTTATGTATATTGATGTATGAACGATATATTTCAATAAATTGTTTTTAAAATGAAAAATACATTGGAGGCATATAATAGCAGATTTGAATTGGCTGAGGACAGAATAAGTGAGCTGGAGGACAAAGAATCTGAAATATAAAAGACAGGAGTACAGAAAGAGAGAAAAATGGAAAAAAGGAACAGGGTCTCAGAGAATTGAATGATAATGTGAAACACAAAAACATACAAGTTATATATGTCCCAGAAGGAGAAGAGAACAGAAAAGAGGCAGAAAAAATATTTGAGGAAGTAATAACCCAGAAATCTCTCAACCCTTATGAGAGATATAAATATCAATATCCAAGAACAAAGCACACCAAATAGAATAAATGTGAATAGACTACTATAAGACACCTACTATTCAGAATGTCAAAGGCCAGAGATAAAGAGAGAATTCTGAAAGCAGCAAGAGAAAAGCGATTCATCACATATATGGGATGCTCAAAAAGACAAAGTACAGATTTCTAATCAGAAACCATGGAGGTGAGAAGGCAGTGGTATGATATATTAATGGTTCTGAAAGAGAAAATCTGCCAGCCAAGAATTCTTTATCTGGCAAAACTGTCCTTGAAAACTAAGGGTGAGTTTAAGCCTTCACAGATAAAGAAAAACTAAAAGAGTATGTCACCAAGAGACCATATTTACAAGAGATGCTAAAGGGAGTGCTATAACCTGAAAGGAAAAGACAGGAGAGAGAGGCCTGGAGAAGAGTATAGAAATGAATATTATTAGTAAGGATAACAAAAAGGGTAAAAAAACCAGATAATAGTAAGATAGGTCAATGGAAAGTCAAAAGATATAATGAATGATGTAAGTAATGCCTTTATAGTCATAACATTAAATGTTAATGGATTGAACTGCCCAATCAAAAATCACAGACTGCATAATAGATAAAAAAATATCATCTGGCTGTATGCTGTCTACAAGAGACTCACCTTACAAGCAAGGACACAAATAAACTGAAAGTAAAAGGCTGGAAAAAGATATCCCACACAAATAGTACTCAGAAAAGATCTAGAGTAGCGAAAATAATATTGGATGAAATAGACTTTAAATACAAAACTACTACAAGAGATGAAGAAGGACATTATATATTTTAAAAGGAGCGACTTACCAAGAAGAAATAAACATAATAAGTATTTACGCACCTAACCAGGGTTCCTCAACAACATGAAGCACAGAGTTACAAAATTGAAGAGAGAAATAGATGTCTCTACAATAATAGTTGGAGACTTCAATACACCACTCCCATCATTGGTTAGAACAACTGGACAAAAGATCAACAAGAAAAGAGAGAACCTGAATAATATGATAAATAAACAAGACCTCACAGACATATATTGAACACTGCACCCCAAAACAGCAGGATATATATCCTTCTCAAGTGCTTATGGATCCTTCTTCAGGATAAACCATATGTTGGGTCACAAAACAAGTCTCAATAAATTTAAAAAGATTGAAATTATACAAAACACTGTCTCTGATCATAACAGAATGAAGCTGGACATCAACAACAGGTGGATAAAGGGAAAACTCACAAATATATGGAGATTAAACAAC
Source organism: Tolypeutes matacus (assembly GCA_026826555.1). NCBI lineage: Eukaryota > Metazoa > Chordata > Mammalia > Cingulata > Chlamyphoridae > Tolypeutes > Tolypeutes matacus. Next base: position 1,462,417 of record JAKSZT010054471.1, read on the forward strand.
ACTTAATCAGTGGGTCAAAGAAGAAATCACAACAGATATCAGTAAATGTCTTGAGATGAATGAAAACAAGAACACAATATATCAAAACCTATGGGATACAATGAAGACAGTGCTGAGAGGGAAATTTATAGCCCTCAATGTGTACATTAAAAGAGAAGAAATAACTAGAATCAACTACTTAACTACACAGCTGGAAGAACTAGAATAAGAATAACAAACTAATCCCAAAGTACCAGAAGGAAAGAAATAACAAAGATTAGAGCACAAATAAATGAAATTGAGAACAACAACAAAAATAGAGATAATCAACAAAACCAAAAGTTGGTTCTTTAAAAATATCAATATAATCAACAAACCCTTACCTAGACTGACAAAGGAAAAAAGAGAGAAGATGCAAATAAATAAAATCAGAAATAAGAGGGGGGACAATACTACTGACCCCAGAGAAATAAAAGAGATCATAAGAGGATAGTATAAACTGTATGTCAACAAACTAGGTAATGTAGACAAAAAGGACAAACTCCTAGAAACACACATACAACATACATTGTCCCTAGAAGAAACAGAAGACTTCAACAAACCAATCACAAGTAAGGAGATTGATACAGCAATCAAAAACCTCCCAAAGATGAAAAGCCCAGGATCAGATGGTTTCACAGGCGAATTCTACCAATCATTGAAAGAAGAATTAATACCAATATTGCTCAAATTCTTCCTAAAAACAGAACAGGAAGGAATGCTACCAAACTCATTCTATGAAGCCAACATCACCCTAATACCAAAGCCAGATAAAGAAAACATGAAAAAGAAAATTATACACCAATTTCTATAATGAATATAGAGGCAAAAATCCTCAAGAAAATACTTGCTAATGGAATCTAACAGCACATTAAAATGATCAAGTGGCTTTTATCCCAGGTATAAAAGGATGGTTCAACACAAGAAAATCAATTAATGAAATACACCACATTACTGAATTGTGGAAGAAAAATCACATGATCATCACAAATGACACAAAAAAGGCATTTGACAAAATAGAGCATCCATTCTTGATTTAAAAAAAACACTCCAAAAGATAGGAATTGAAGGAAACTTTCTCAACATGATAAAGTGCATATATGAAAAACATACAGCAAACATTGTACTCAATGTTCCACTGAGATCTGGAACAAGACAATGATGCCAACTATCACCACAGTTATTCAATATTGTGCTAGAAGTTCTAGCTAGAGCAATTAAGCAACAAAGAGAAATAAAAGCCTTCCAAATAGGAAAGGAAGAAGTAAAAATTTCACAATTTGCTGATGACATGATCCTATATCTAGAAAATCCTGAAAAATTTACAATGAAGCTATTAGAACTAATAGACAATTTCAGCAAAGTGGCAGGATACAAGATTAATATGCAAATATCAGTAGCATTTCTATATACTACTGATGAACAATCTGAGGAGGAAGTCAGGAAAAAATCCAATTTACAAGAGAGACTAAAAGAATAAAATATTTCAGAATAAACTTAACCAAGGACATAAAGGACTTATATTCAGAAAACAACAAAACATTGCTAAAAGAAACCAAAGAAGCCTAAATAAGTGGAAGGACATTCCATGTTCATGGATTGGAAGGGAAAATATCATTAAAAATGTCAATTCTACACATATTTATCTATAGATACAATGTAATCCCAATAAAACTTCCAACAGCCTTCTTTACAGAACTGGAAAGGCCATTATCAAACTTGTTTGTAAGGGTAATAGGTCCCAAATAGCCAAAAATATCTTTAAAATGAAGGAAGATTTGGAAGACTCCCACTTCCTGACATTAAAGCATATTATTTAGCTACAGCAGTACAAACAGCATGGTACTGGCATAAAGATAAATATGTTGATCAATGAACTAGAATTGAGCATTCAGAAACAGATCCTCAAATTTATGGCAAAGTGATTTTTGACAAGGCTGTAAAGCCCACCCAGCCGGGCCTTTCAACAAACTATACTGGGAGAACGGGATATCCATATCCATAAGAAAGAGGGAGGACCCTTATCTCACACCTTATACAAAAATTAACTCAAAATGACCAAAGAGCTAAATATAAAAGCTACAACCATAAAACTCCTAGAAGAAACTGTAGGGAAAGATCTTCAAGACTTGAGGTAGGTGGTAATTTCTTAAACCTTAAACCCAAAACAAGAGCAAAGAGAGAAAAAATAGATAAATGGGACCTTCTCAAAATTTAAAACTTTTGTGCATCAAAGGACTTTGTCAAGAAAGTGAATAGGCATCCTACTCAATGAGAGAAAATATTTGGAAACCACACATCTGATAAAGGTTTGATATCCATGTTATATAAAGAGATGATACAAACTACCCCTAAAAAGACAAGCAACCTAATAAAAAAATGGGCCAAGGACTTGAATAGACATTTATCCAAAGAGGAAATACAAATGGTAAAAAATCACATGAAAAAAAATTCAATATTATTAGCTATTACAGAAATGCAGATCAAAACTCCATAGATATCATTTCACACCTTATAGAATGGCCATTATTACAAAAATAGAAAACTTTAAGTGCTAGAGAGGATATGGAGAAATAGGAACATTCCTTCACTGTTGGTGCAAATATAGAATGGTGCAGCCTTTGTGGAAGACAGTTGGGCAATTCCTCGAGAAACTAAATATAGAACCTCTGCATGACCCAGCAATCCCAATCCTTAGAATATATTCAGAAGACCTAAAACAAGGACACAAACTGATATTTGCTCACCAATGTTCATAGCAGCATTATTCACAATTGCTAAATTATGGAAACAACCCAAATGTCCAATTGCTGGGTGGATAAACAAAATGTGGAATGTACATAAAATGGAATACTATTCATGTGTAAGAATAAATGAAACTGGGATGTATATGACAACATGGATGGACCCTAAAACATTATGTTGAATAAGTCAAACACAAAAAGACAAGTATTGTATGGTCTCACTAATATGAATTGAAACGATGAGTAAACTCAGGGAGGTAAACTCTAGAGTATAGGTCACTAGGAAATTGAATATGAGGTGAGAATGGGAGCTTATGCTTAATGTATGTAGAATTTTTAGTAAGGTTTATTATAAATGTGTGGAAATGAATAAGTTGACATAACACATTATAGTGAGTATAACTAACAGAGCTGATTTATAAATGTGATTGTAGCTAAAAGGGGTAGTCTGTGGATGTAAATGCCAAATGAAAGGAAGCTAGAGAATAATGTAGGGACTGTATAACATAGTGATTTCAAGCAGTGGATGAGATTGTGGTTAATGGTATAAGAATGTTCTTCATTTACAAAGTGTTAAGTATATGGTGATACATGGGAAAATTACAACTAATGTAACTTATGGATTATAGTTAACAGTAATATTGTAATTTTTTGCAGCAATGGCAAAGAAGATATCAATTCTAAGGGACAGTAATAGGTGGGTATGAGGGGGTATGGGATTTTTTCTTTTGGAGTAATGAAAATGTTCTAAAATTGACTAAGGTGATGACAGCACAACTCTGTGATGAATATGAGCACCACAGAGTGTACACTTTGGATGGACTGTACAAAGCATGGGACTGTACAACACAATGAATCCTGTGGTAGAAGGTGGACTGTAGTTACAGAACAAATATGAGAACATTCTTTCATGAACTATAACAAGTATATAATACTAATACAGGGTGTCATTAACCAGGTGGGTGGGGGGAAAACACACCAAATGTAAGATATAGGCTAGAGTTAATAGTAATGTTTTGAAGATGCTTTTTCATAGTTTGTAACAATTGTTTCACAACAATGCAAGGTGTTGGTGGCGAGGTAATGCATGGGAGCCCTGTATGATGATATGCATGTTGTTTGCTAAGTTCAAAACTTACACTATACACTTATTTTTTATGGATATTCATATATGAGTGATAAACGTCAATTAAGAAGTTTAAAATAAAACAGAAACAAAATCTATGGGATGCAGCAAAGGCAGTTCTGAGAGGTAAATTTATAGCCCTCAAAGCTTACATTAAAAAAGAAGAAAGCACTAAAATCAATGACCTAACTACACAGTTGGAGGAACTAGGAAAAGAACAGCAAAGTATTGCCAAAGCAAGCAGAAGGAACGAAATAAAGATCAGAGTAGAAATAAATGAAATTGAAGACAAAAAAAAAAAAAAAAAAAAAAAAGAGAGAGAGAGAGAGAGAAAATTAAGAAAACCAAAAGTTGGTTCTTTGAGAAGATCAGCAAAATTGACAAACCCTTACCTAAGCTGAAAAAAAAGAGAGAGAGAAAAGATGCAAATAAATAAAATTACATATGAAAGGCGGGACATTACTAATGACCCCACAGAAATAAAAGTGATCATAAAAAATACTATGAATAACTGAAAGCCAACAAATTGGACAAGTTAGATGAAATGGACAAATTCCTAGAAATATACAAACAACCTACACTACCCCAGAAGAACAAGAAGACCTCAACAAACTAATCACAAGTAAAGAGATTGAAACAGTCATTAAAAACCTCCCCAAAATGAAAAGCCCTATACCAAATGGTTCATAGGTGAAGTCTACCAAGAATTCAAAGATTTAAAACCAATCTTATTCAAACTCTTCAAAAAAATTGAACAGGAGGGAGTGCTAGCAAACTCATTCTGGAAACAACAGCACCCTAAAAGTAAAGTCAAATAAAGATACTATGAAAAAGGAAAATTACAGACCCATTTCCCTAATGAATATAGATGGAAAAATATTCAACAAAATATTTGCTAATCAAATCCAACAACACATTAAAAGACTTATTCATCATGATCAAGTGGGTTTTATCCCAACCATGCAAGGGTGGTTCAACAAAAGAAAATCAGTGTTATACACCATATTAATATCGAAGAAGAAAAATAACATGATGATTTTGATTGATGCAGAAGAGGCATTTGACAAAATAGAACATCCTTTCTTGATTAAAAAAAAAAAAATTCCAAAAGACAGGAATTGAGGGAAACTTTCTCAACATGATAAAGTGCAGATATGAAAAACCCATAGCTAACATTGTACTCAGAGGTGAAAGACTAAAAGCTTTCCCAGAACAAGATCCAGAACAAGACAAGGATGCCCACTGTCATCATTGTCATTCAACATTGTGTTAGAAGTTCTAGCTAGAGCAATTAGGCAAGAAAAAGAAATAAAAAAGCATCCAAATAGGAAAGGAAGAAGTAAAATGTTCAATATTTGCTTATGATATGATCTTATACCTAGTAAGTAGTGAAAAACTCACAACAAAACTACTGGAAAGAATAAACAATTTCAGAAAAGTGGCAGGATACAAGATTAATATACAAAAATCAGTAGTGTTTCTATACACTAGTATGAGCCATCTGAAGAGGTAGTCATGAAAAAAATTTCACTTACTTATTGACTAAAGGAATCAAACATTTAGGAATAAGCCAACCCAGGATGTAAATGATGTGCATTCAGAAAACTACAATGCATTGCTAAAAGAAATCAAAGAAGATCTAAATAATTGGGTGGAAAGTCCATGTTCATGGATTAGAACACTAAATAGTGTTAAGATGTCAATTCTACTCAAATTGATTTACAGATTTAACACAATCCCAATAAAAATTCCAACAGCCTTCTTTAAAGAAATGGAAAAGCTAATTATCAAATTTATTTGGAAGGGTAAGGTACCCCAAAAGCCAAAAACATCTTAAAAAGGAAGACTGAAGACAAAAGACTCTCACTTTCTGACTTTAAATCATATAACTTAGCTATGGTGGTAAAAACAGCATGATACTGGCATAAAGATAGACACATACACCAATGGAAATAAATTGATGGTTCAGAAACAGACCCTTAGATCTATGGTCAAATGATTTTTGAAAAGCCTATCAAACCTACTTAGCTGGGGTAGAACAGGCTATTCAACAAATGGTGCTGGTAGAACTAGATATCCATATCCAAAAGAAAGAGGACCCCTAACTCACACCTTATACAAAAATTAACTCAAAATGGATCAACGACCTAAATATAAAAGCAAGAACCATAAAACTCCTAGAAGAAAATGTAGGAAAACATCTCCAAGACCTGGTGGTATGTGGTGCATTCTTAAACCTTACACCAAAAGAACTGAAAGCAAGGATGTGAACTGACATTTGCACCCCAATGTTCATAGCAGCATTACTCACAATTGCTAAAATATGAAAACAACCCAAGTCTCCAGCAACTGATAAATGGATAAACATAATGTGGTATATACGTATGATGGAATACTGTGCTACTGTGAGAAGAAATGAAATTGGAACACATATGATAACATGGATGAACCTTGAGGACATTATGCGGAGTGGAATTAGTCAGACGCAAAAGGGCAAATATTGTATAGTTTCACAAATATGAACTAAATACGAAGAGTAAACTCATGGACTTAAAGAGCATAGGTTACTAGGAGATAGGAATACGGCTGAGAAGGGGTACTGATGTTTAATATGTAAAATTTTTAATTAGCTTGACTGTAAAAGTGTGGAAATAGTCAGTATAACTAACATGGCTGATTTATAACTATGATTGTGGCTGAAAGGTATAGGCTAGGGAGGTAAATGTTAACAAAAGGTTGTGAGCCATCATCCATATGGACATAATCTATGGTAAAGCGATAGAGTATAGCTGCATATTGAAGGATAGGAAAGGTGGGTAGAGATATTACTGGATTTGGTGGTGCAGGGTTGACGGGTGGGTAGATTAGGAAGAGCAGGTTAGAATACCCAGGATACTGGGGGGAGAGATGGGAGGGGGATTAGGTGCCTAATAGGGGAGGATAATCAGCGTGTCAAGACCTCTTGTTGCAGTAACTATGAATCTTGTCATCCAATGAGTCAAGGCAGGGGAGTGTTATGTGCCCCAGGGGGATGGGGAGGAAGGAACAGAAAAGATCCAACAGGGGGTATTTAGTGGTCAGGGGAAATGTTTTTCATTACCTTACAGTAATGGACACAGGACATGGTAAATATCATAAAAAATTATTAAACTGTACCGTCTAAATTGTAAACTATACTGTAAACCATTGACAATATTTAGTAGCTATGTTTCACTATCTGTATAACAGTTATAACAATGCTACCATCCACATAAAAAAGGTTTTAATACGGGGTGAGGAAAGTGGAAGGAGGTTGGGTATATGAGAGTTTCTATTATTCTGTGTGTGACTTTGCTGTGACCTAAAACCTCTTTGAAAATTAAATGAAAATTTGGGAGACACTGGGGAGTGAGAGGGGAAAGGTGCCATGGTATAGATTGGACACCCGATAATGCAGTGCTAAAAGGAAAAAATAATAATATTAATTTTTTAATTTTTTTAAAATTTTTTTGTTTTTTCCCATTTTTTGAATGTCCCAATCCTTTAATTTTATTTTAATTTTAGTTTTTTTTTTTCCTGAGTTTCCATGTATTTTGTCTCTTACCTTTAAGCTTATCATTATTATTTCATTTTCCTATTAATTGTATTTGGCTATTATATGGGCTTCATCTTCAAGGAAGGTTTAGATCACAGAAGGGTTACAACGGGGGCAGTAGAGGATCATTGGTGGGGGGTGTCTGGTATGGGGGTTTCATGGGAGGAAGTTCACCTGAATATACATGAAAGATATATAAAAATGTTCAAATGATCAAGGGGTGGGCATGGTCACAGTGGGTAGACAATCACTCAATAAATGAGGGAATACTGAATTCCCAGCCTGGAAAGTTCTGCCACACACTCCAAGGGAGCAGCAACAGTCCCCCGAGTGCAGGGGCAGTGTCTGGCAAAAGAGGATGGTCCACTGATGGGTTCTTGTTATTGATGACAAGCCTTATGAGCCTTTGCTCTTGTAATTGAAACTTAGCCTACTGTTATGGGGTGCCTAAGGGTTGCCACCTGATAGCCTCCTTGTTGCTCAAATGTGGCCTTTCTCTAAGCCAAACTCAGCAGATAAATGTATTACCTTCCCCCCAGGGTGGGACATGACCCGTGGGTATGAGCCTCCCTGGCAACGAGGGATTAATACCAAGTGACAACTGGTAATACGACTGGAAAAAGACCTTGAATAAAAGGGAGAAAAGGTAAAGACAAATGAGTTCATGTGGCTAAGAGACTTCAAAGAGTAGGGAGGTCATTCCAGAGGTAACGTTTACACACACCTCAGTAGAATCTCATAGAACACCCAAGTGGATATCGCCCCACACAGAGGGGCTCCTGAGGGCTCTGGAGACACCCAGGCCCTAAAAGGGAGGGGGTGGGGGGGTGAAGATAGCTCCAGAGATTGATGCCCTATCAGTGGGCTCTACTTTGGAATCTGTGCTCCTGAGAGTGACAGAGTTAGACTTAAATAAGTCCTCTCTGCACATGGTCCATCAGTCCTTTCTATTCAAACCTATATATGATGCTGGAGTTTGTAGGTGTAATTCCAGAGACTGGAGCCTTTGGCCTGCCCATGTGCCAGCTGTGCCTGGAATCTTGGTGGAGCTTCAACTCCTACTCTATAGCTCAATGGACTCACCCAAGTCACCTGGTGAGGAGACGATGATAGACAACGGCCATCCCAGGGAATGGAGAGAGCCTATAGCAAGATAATTTCATCCACCATATCCATGGGATATAAGCCCTCTCTCACTTGGAGGTGGAGTGGACATCACCATCCCAGACTCCTCAGAATTGGGGGAAGAGCTATGGACTAGAGTGGACTTAATGGTATTCTGTTGTACACATATGGTGATTCAAGCAATGGAAGAAATTACAACAGTGAGGTGGAGCCAGTGGCCACTAGACGCTTTCCGGGCAGGGAAGGGAAAAGCAGTTGTAATACAGGGGCTTTTTCAGGACTTGGGAATCCTGTGACATTACAATGACAGATATAGGCCATTTTATATCAGCATATACCATGCAGAACTGTGTGGGAGAGAGTGTGGTCTACAATGTGAACTATGGTCCATGCTTAGTGGCAAAGCCCCAGGATGTGTATATCCATTGCAGGTGATGTGCCACACTAATGAAAGATGTTTATGTAGGATGTTATGGGAGGTGTGGGAGGTGGGGAACATGGGAATCCCTGTAATTTTTGTATAACATTTATGTAATCTAAGCAACTTATAAAATATATATATAAAAAAAGTACCACACAAATACAAAGTATCAACAATAGCAGAGTATATGTGAACATTGTACTTTCCCATGAATTATCTGTAATCCTGTAATGTTTCTAATGTAAAAATAATATTTCAAAATGTTATACTGACAGAAAAAATAAACTGCTTTAAAATAAAATAAAATAAAATAAAATAAACGTAGAGAATTATCTAGGGACTGTATAACATAGTGAACCTGGCAGTGAATGAGGATTGTGGTTAATAGTACAAATACAAATATGAATGTTCTTCTGTGAACTGAAACAAATATAAGTCACTATTAAAAGGTGGTAAGAATATGATGAAGCATGGGGAAAATACAATTAATGTAACTTATGGACTATCGTTAACAACAACATTATATTATTCTTGCATCAATGTCAAAGAAGGTATATCAATGCTAAGGGTCAATAATGTGAGTTTTTTCTATTGGACTATGGAAAACACTAAAAAATTTACTGAGGCAATGACTGCACAACTCTGTGATGAAACTGGAGCCACTCAGTGTACACTTAGGATGGATTGTATGTGGCATAGGATTGTATAACACAATGAAACATGTGGTGGATGATGGACAGTTCAAACATGAGAGCATTCTGTCATGAACTATAACAAATGTATAAAACTAATATATGGTGCTAATAATGGGGGGTATGGAAAAAATACACCAAATGTAAGCTATGGACCATAGTTAACAGTAACATTTTGATGATGTTCTTTCATAATCTGTAACAAATGTTCCACAACAATGCAAGGTGTAGGTGGAGGGGTGATGTATGGAAATTCTGCATGTTATGCACGATTATTTTGTAAGCTCACAACTTCTCTAACTAATAAAATATATTTTAAAAATTGACCCCATTTTACACATTGGGAAACTGAGGTTAAGAGAGTTAAAGTAATTTGTCCAAGGCCATATTTGTGAATGGCATGGGAATCAAACCCTAGTTGCTCTGGTTCTAAAGTCTGGTTCTAAAGCACTGTCAATTCACCAGCCACCCTCTCTTCTGAAGAGTTTGCTTTCTATTATCCAAGTAATAGTACCAGGATCCGTCCTCATGACAAGCAGATCACTGAATGGCAGTGCGTGTGGGAAATAGTAATATGCAACTGTGGACTTGGGAGTAGTCATTTCTCTCTGATCTGTTTTCTCTTGCATGGATCCCACGTGTATTTATAATACATTCCCAGCGTTTTGCCTTCTTTACTTTTGTTTCTTGATCTTCTACTGTGCTATTCTTTTCTGCATTTCCCTCTTAGCTCTCACACCTCTTTGGCCCATTTCTAATCACAATTTGTGTATGTTTTATGTCCCATGTTAGGCTGTAAGGCTGTCAAGGGCAGGATGCATACCTGGGAGATTTATTTTTCTTGGATATTTATTTTTCTATCACCTAAATGCCTTGAAAGAGTAGGTACTTAATATAGCTGTTGCATAAATACTTCCACTACAAAAATTTTGTAATGGGATTTTGGCCTGTATAAGAAAATCCTACTTAGCAATACCAAGATTCATCTATGCAGCCAAGGAAATAAGTGGTTTTTGGAATTTTTACCTGCCTCTATATGGTCAAAACAAAAGTTATTTATCTATAATTTATGGCTTTTTTGTTTCTAAGAAAGAGGCTTCCTTTAAAGTAATTTAACATAAGCCTGTAAAAGGTTTGAAACAGTAAATTTCCAGTTTTAATTGAGATTAGAAATTTAATTCAGAAAAGTCAACTGCTAGGGCAGGGATCAGCAAACTACAGCATGCAAACCAAATCTGGCCCAGGAGCATCGCCTGTGTTTGTACAGTCTGCAAGTTAAGAATTGGTTTTACAGTTTCAAATGGTTGAAAAAAAAATCTAAAGAAGAATATTATTTCATGACATGAAAATTATATATGTAATTAAGTACAATTACATTGTACTAGTCTAATCATTCCCATGGGACACTATTCCCCAAGGAAAGATATAAGGGCTTTCTTTAGGTTCATTTTCAATGGCCCAAGAAAAAAGATCTTCACTGTATATAAATATATAAATGCATTTGCTGAAATAAATCTGTGTTTTTACAATTCTATAACAATCAGATACTTGAAATGTCTTCTTTAGATGACAGTTGATGGCCATTCCCTGTTTGTTATGTATCCAGGAAAGGTTACAGCTGGAAATTTTCAATGTGGTAACTCATTTATTAATCACTTCTGTCTCCCAATAACTACATACAACAAAGGAAATGTCCTGCTGAAGACTGTCCAAAGTTAAGAGGAGGAAGGAATAGAAGTAACCATTAATATCAAATCATTAAAAATTGATTAAAAATTATAAAATCATTAAATTTTCTCTGTCAAAACTTTCTAAAATGGAATCTCTATCCAATCAAATTATATAATGAATTGTTAATTATATCTGTATGGTGGATTCTGTATTGCTCTTCATTGTAATGTAACCATTGTTTGAATAGCATTTAGTAAGATTACTGGACAGTTTCTACTCTAAAATCCTAACATTCTTTCATCAATGTTCATTTGCATTCTCATCAGTATGCACGAGAGTTTCACTGAACTTTAATATTCCTTTTGGAACATAACACACTATAATGAACGTAAAAGTGGGCATGCAAATTTAAAGCTCCCATTAATCACTAAAAGAGGCTAGAAGAAGCAGGCAGGAAAATATTTCATGAAGCATGCAATCTTGAAATCTCCATAGGCACTGGAAATGGCTGATATCATATAAGAAGCATTGCCAACAGAAATTAAGGTAAATGAGACCTTCTATTGCCAGATACAGTTGGTGGCCATTCAGAACTAAAATCATTGAAAGATTACCATAGAAATATGTGTTGGTTTCCTCACTTAAGGAAAAGAAGAGACTGTAATAAAGTCTCATCTTTTAAAAAAGAAACAATCTTTGCCAATTCTGAGCGTTAACACTTCCTAAAGAAATTCATAAAGAAATCCACATTTTTTAAACTGTGAAAATTCTTCAAAGGATATATTATGAGTCATTTTCTGATTATTGACTTCTAAGTGTATCGTAAGGCCAGTATTAGATTTAGTAGGCATATTAAACTTACACATTTTGTCATGCCCATGGCTATTACTGTTCTTTTTTCTTAATCAATTTTATTGAGGTATAATTTATGTATAATACAATGAAGCCATTTTAAGTGCATTTTCATGAGTTCTGACAAATGTATACAATCCCATCACCACCACCACCACAATCAGTAATATAGAACGTTTTCATCACCTCAAAAAGTCCACTCGTGCCTGTTTAAAAAGCAAACTCCCAGACCAACCCACCCACAGTCCACAGGCAATGAGTAATATCACTTTCTGTCACTGTAGATTAGTTTTGCCTTATCTAGAATTTCATATAAATGGGATCTTGCAATATGTATTATTTTGTGTCAGGCTTATTTTATTCAACTTGTTTTTGAGGTTCATCCATGTTGCTGTGTGGTGAGCAGACTTTTAAGGTGGACTCTATAACACCTACCTCATCATGTTAACACCCTTGTACGATCTCTTTTCCTTGAGTGTGGGCTAGACCTGTGACCTGTTCCTAACTATGAGAATATGGCAAAGGTGATGGGATATACATGACTACATTATTACGTTCCATAAGACCGTAGAAACTGTCTTGCTGGAGTCTTTCTGACCCTTGCTGGCTGTAGGGAAGTAGGAGGCCATGTTGAAGAACCTGATGTGGAAATAAAGGGCTGGCAATCTCTAGTAGCATATGGCAGCCTCTGACCAACATCCATCAAAATAATGAAGCTCTCAGTCCTACAACCACAAGAAAGTGAATGCTACCAACAATTATCCAGGTGGGAAAGATGATCCTTCTCCAGTTGGGCTTCCAGATGAAAACTCAGCCTTGGCTGACACTTTGATTACAGCTCTGTGAAACCCTAAGTAGAGAGAGCCCAATTAAGCTGTGCCTGGACTTGTAATCCACAGAAACTGTGAGAAAATATATGTGTGTTGTTTTAAACTTCTAAGTTTGTGGTAATATTGATATGCAGCAATAATTAATACATTGAGCATATCAGCTGCTCATACATTTTATTTCTGAGTAGCAATTTGGGTACAAGTCTTCCTTCCTCCCTCCCTCTCCTTCTTTCCCTTCCTTCCTTCTTTCTTCTTTCTCTTCATTCATCCAATCATTCATGCATTCACCTGGCAGTAGAATTTCTAAGTTGTAGGGTAAAGATAGGTTTAAATTTATAAGGAACCAACACACTGTTTTCCAGAGTGGTTGTATTATTTTACACTCTAGCCAAAAATTTAAGGAAGTTTGGTTGCTTTACATGCTTATTAACACTTGGTATTCCAAGTCTTTTTAATTCTAGCCAGTCTAGTGGTTTGTAGTGATAGTTTGCTGTGGTTTTAATTTGATCAAGTGTCTGTTCAGATCTTGCCCGTATTTCAATGTGAATGCTTGCCTTATTAAGATGAGAGAGTTCTTTATATATCCTGGGCACAAGAGTTCTATGTCAGATATGTATTCAAATTTTTATCCCATTCTGTGGATTACCTTTCATTTGCTCAAAGGTGTCTATTAAAGAAGAGAATTTGAAAATTTTGGTGAGTCTAATTTATTGTTTTTTTCTTTTATAATTTGTGTATGTGTGGGTTTTTGTTTTTTTTTTTTTTTGTTTTTTTTTTAATGTCCAATCTAATAATTCTTTGCCTATCCTAAGGCTGAAAATTTTTCTCAAGCTTTCTTCTAAAAGTTTAATAGTTTTAGCTCTTACATTTAGGCCTGTAATCATTTCAAGTTAATTTTTTGGGGGTGTGTGATGTGAGGTAAAAATAAAGGCTTAATTCTGCCCTCCCCCCCTCCCCATGTATATCCAGCATCTGTTGAAAAGACTTTCCTTTTCCCATTGAAAAATCAACTGACCGTATAAGTGTGGCACTATTTCTGGACAATCAGTTCAGTTCCATCAATCTATTTGTCTATTCTTATAGGAGTACTACACTGTCTTGATAAATGTAGCTTCATAGTAATCTTGTAATTAGGCAATGTAAGTCCTCCAAACTTGTTCTTCTTTTTCAAAATTGTTTCATGTATTCTAGATCAAATGTATTTTGATATGAATTTTAGGATAAGCATATTGATTTCCAAAAAAATATCTGCTAGTATTTTGACGGAGGATATACTGAATCTACAGATCAATTTGAAGGGATATGACACCTTTGAAATATTGAATCTTTTGATCCATGAAAACGATATATCTATTTATTTTATGACTCTATTCCATCTCTCAGCAATGTTTTGCATTTTTCAATGTACAGATACTAGGAATATTTTTGTAAATTTATCTCTAATTTATTTTTGAATGATATTTTAAATGATATAATTTAGAATTTCATTTAACAATTGTTTGGTATTATAGTGTAGATATAAGATGGATTTTAGTATATTGCCCTTGTATCGTGAAAACTAACTAAAATTGATTTATTAAATTTTGTAGATTTTCTATATGCACAATCATGTCATCTGCAAATAGACAATAGACAGAGTTTTACTTTGTCCTTTCCAATTTGTTTGCATTTTCTTTCTTTTTCTTGCCCTTATTGTACTGGCTAGGATTTCTAATAAGATGTAAAATAGGTGTGGTGAGAGGGGAAATCCTTATGTTGCTCCCAGTCTTAGGGGGAAAGTGACTGCTCCATGTGCCCATGAAAAGAATGTGAATTCTGCAATTGACCAGTGGAGTAGTCTATAACTGTCAATTAGGCCAAGTTGTTTGATAGTTGTCTTTCCCCATTATGTATAAAGTTAGCTATAAGGGTTTTTGTTGTTGTTAAATTAAATGCCCTTTACCACACTGAAGAACTTTCTACTCCAAGTTTCTGGAGAATTTTTTTATCGTGAATATGTGTTGAATTTTTGTCAAATTTTTTTTCTGGACCAAATGGAATGATCTTATTGTATCTCTCCTGTATTTTGTTAGTATGTTGAAGAGAAATTCATTTTCAAAGGTTAAAACAAGCTTGTATTGCTGAGAAAAACTCCACATGGTCATGGTATATTATCCTTTGTTCTATATTGCTGGATTCAGTTTGCTAATAATTTGTTAATGATTTCTGCATCAATGTTTATGTGAGATATTGGTCTACAGTATTCTCTTCTATACTGACCTTGTCAGGGGTTGGTATCAGGGTAATGCCGATCTTATAAAATGCTTGAGGTTTATTCCTTCTTTCTACATTTTTGGAAAGAGAATGTGGCTGGCCCATCTTAGTGAATGCTCCATGTGCCTATGAAAAGAATGCGAATTCTGCAATTGACCAGTGGAGTAGTCTATAAATGTCAATTAGGCCAAGTTGTTTGATAGTTTTCTTCTATATCATTCTGACAATTTCTGCCTCTTACTTGAAGTTTTTAGATCATTTGAATTTAATGCAATTATTGACACAGTTAGGTTTAAATCTAACATCTTGCTATTTATTTCTATTTGTTCTATTGTTTGTTCCTTTTGTACTCTTATTTACTACTTTTGGATTAACAGAGTACTCTTTAGAATTCAGTTGTACATTCACTATGGTCTTACTAGGTAAATTTGTTTATATTTTTTAATGAATATTCTAGGGTTTACAATATGCAAATTTGCTCATTACAAACTACCTTCAAATAATATTACAACAACTAATGTGTAATATTACAACGGTATAATTCCATTTCTCCCTTCTTGTGTTTTATAATTATATGTTTTACTTCTACAAGTTATAAACCTTATAATACAATACAATATTGATATTTCTGCTTGAAACAATCACCAATAGTCATTGGAAATGACTATTTTACCTTTGTTTTTGAAAGATATATTTACTGAATATAAAATTCTAGGTAGACACCTTTTCATTTCAAACTTTAATGACTGTCTCCCATGTTCTTCTGGCTTGCACAGTTTTTGACAAAATGTCGGTCATCATTTTTTATCTTTTCACTGTATGTAATATACCATTTTCTATAGCTGCTTTCAAAATATTCTGTTTGCCACTGTTTTTCAGATATCTATGGGTGATGTGTCTTGCCAGTAGTTTTCTATGTTGGTCTTTTTATAAATAAGCTTTTTGAATGATCTTGGTCTATCATTTTCATTAAATCTGGAAAATTACAGATATTATTTCTGCAAACTTAAAATTCTGTCCTCATACATCCGTCACTTGTGAGACTCTTCTTATGGGGTAGTAGACCACTTTTTATTTCCCAAAGGTCAGTGAAAGTCTGTTCACTTTTTTTCTGCAGACATTTTGGAGAGTTTCTATTGCTCTGTTTTCAAGTATATTTCTGGGGTATCTCATCTGTTGTTAAGCTTGAGTGACATTTTCATTTCAGTTATTGTAATTTTCATCTATTGAGTCTACTGGATTCTTATTTATATCTTGTCTTTCTTTTTCCATAAGTTTCATGTTCTCCTTTAAATTCTTTAAGGTATTTATAATATCTACCATAGTTATTGCAAAGCCCATGGCTTCTAATTAACATCCATCAGCTGTCATTACTGCATCTTTTTATGTTGACTGATTTTTCTCCTATTTATGAATTACATTTTCCTATGAGAAAATATTTTGAAATTTAAAAACGTATTTCTCAATAACCCACAGGTAAACAAGGATGTCATGGGGAATTTAGAAAACATTTTCAGTTAAAATAAAATGAATGGATTTTATAAAGCGTGGGATTGTATAAAATAGGGAATCCAGGAGTGGATGATGGACAGTGTTTAATAAGATAAATATGAGAACATTTTTTCATGAATGCTAACAAATAAATAGTGCTCATATAGGGTGTTAATAATTGTGTTGCTTGGAGAAGAACACACCAAAAGTAAGATATGGGCTATAGTTAGTATATTTTGACAATGCTCTTCCATAGTTTGTAACAGATGTTTCACAATAATGTAAGGTGTTGGTGGTGGGGAGATGTGATGGTTAGGCTTACATGTCAACTCAGCCAGGTAATGGTACCCAGTTGTTCAGTCAAGCAAGCACTGGGCTAATTATAATACAAGGACATTTCATGGACTGTAATCATCAATGAGTTGATTGCATAGATGGCTGATTACATCTACAATCAACCAAGCGGATTGCCATCAGTAATGAGTGACATCTTATCCAATCAGCTGAAGGCCTTAAAAGAGGAAGTGATTTCAGCATTCAGAGAAAGAATGCCCAGCTCCACTTCAAATAGCCCATGTCTCCTGGGAACTCATCAAGGACCTTCACTGGAGCCCCTGGTTTGCATCCTGCCCTGTGGAATTTGGACTTGTGCATCCCCATGGTCATGTGAGAGAATTTTATAAAATCTCATACTATTTATAGGTATCTCCTGTCAGTTCTGTTTCCCTAGAGAAGCCTGACTAATACAGGAGATGTATAGGAGCCTTGCATGATGATACATGTTTGTTTTGTAAATTCACGAATCTTACCATATACTTATTGTTTATTTGTGTACATTCATGTATGAATGATATACTTCAATAAAATTTTATTTTAAAAAATATGGAGAAAAATACAACACACTAAAACTAATCAAAAGAAAACTGGGGTTGTTAATTTAATATCAGATGAAGTAAATTTCAGAGCAAGGAATATATAAGAGATAAAGAAGGTTATTTCATAATGATAAAGTAATCAATCCATTGATAAGACAAAACAATCTTAAACATTCATGCACCTAATAATAGACCTTCAAAATACATGAAGCAGAAATATAAAGCAGAGGCAAGGAGAAATAGACAAAGTCATAATTATAGTCAGGTGTTGATTCTCTTTTTACAATAATTAATAGAACAAATGGATGGAAAATTAGTAAGGATATAGAATACTTGAAGAACATTTCCAACTAATTTAATCTAATCAACACTTAAAATTGACATCCATCCAACAACAGCAGGATAGCCATTATGTCCAACTGTGAATGAAACACTTATCAAAATAGACCATATTTTGGACCATAAAGTCTCAGTAATTTAAGAGGATTCTAATAATAAAAAAGTATATTCTTTTCATCAGAATGTTATCAATAACAGCAAGATATTTAGAAACATGAAGTATTTAAAAACTAAACAATACATTTTAAATGAGAAGAAATCAAAAGGGAAATTATAGTATTATGAACTGAATCAAAATGACAACACAAGTTGAGAAAAAGAATGTGGGAAGGTGGTGGAGTAGGGAGCTCCAGGACTTTGTCCTTCTACCAGAACAACTATTAAACAGGTAGGAACTATCTGAAACAACAATTTTGAAACTCTGGAGGCCAGAAGAACACTGTACAGCATCCAGGAAAGAGTGAAGAAAGAGGCTGATATATTATAGTAAAGAAGAATAAATTGCTCTCTTGGGGCAGTGGCTACCGGTGCCCATTCCCCACTCTCACGGCAGGCTGTCATGGGGTCTAGCCCCTGGTTAGTTTGCTGGTGCAGAAATGGAAATAAAAGTCCTCTTCTCAAAGACCAGGGGTGGGTATGACCAATCACTGACCATGGCTTATGATTAGCAACCTCGGATCACTGGGGGTCTGGCTCTGAGGTTGGCGATTGTTTCAACCTACCCCAGACAAGGACAGTGGGGGGGGGCATTGTTTCAACCAGCCTCGGACAAAGGCTGGAGTGAAGGAGCCTTAAAGACACTATGCTCCCTCAGGGCTGCAGAGGACAATTAGTTGAAGGACTGCATTTGCTAGGCAGGCCAAGAAAGCTCAGCTTTGGGGAGCCATGAAAGAAGTTTTTAATGCCTTCCTGATCCCCACCCCAGGGCACTTTGAAGCCAGTCTTTTCCCCTATTGTGGGACCCTGGCCCCATTATGGGTAGGAAAGACTAACTTGGGAAGTCTTCTCTGAATGCCCCTCCTCCCAGGATTTGCCCTCAAAGCAAAAGCACCTTGAGACAATGAAAGGAGTATAAGACACTATTGAGGCAGACAGTTTGGAGCAAAGGCTTGCTGGCTTCAAACACCTGGGAGAGGGAGATCTGTCTCATGGGAAACAGAGGGAACAACCAAACTCCTGCAAAGAGGGGAACTCCAAGACAACTAACAAGCAAAAGCCTAGGACAAGACACAGGCAGAAAGACGGGAAACCCTGGATACTGCATTTGCCTTGGGCAGACCTTCCTGATAGGAGGGCTGAAGCTCAAGAAAGTCTCTGTCTTATAACCACCTGGTTGCAAAATCAAGAAATAGACACCTCAGGGAATAAATCCCAGTGTTAATATTTTAAAATATACAGAGTGTGACGAAAGAGTACAAGACAAACAAAAAAACAGGAATTGATGGTCCATCCAAAGAATGAGGATAAAAATCCAGAAAACACCAATGAAGACCAGAATGTGGACTTACTGAAGGAAAAAAAAAATGTTAAAAATGCTCAAGCAGATGAAGGAAAATACAGAGAAAGAACTAAAGGACATCAGAAAAATGATGAATGAGCAGTATGAGAATCTTTTAATAGAGATAGAAATTTTAAAAAGGAAACAAACAAACAACAACAACAAAAAAAACAACAACTGGAATCAAGACCACAGTGACTGAATTGAAAATTTACCAGGAGGGTTTCAAGAAGCAGATTGGAACTGGCAGAAAAAAGAATCAGTGAACTCAAAGACAAGACACTTGAAATGAGTTAGGCTGAGGAGCAGAAAGATAAGAGAATTATAAAATGCAAAAAGAGCCTAGGACACTTCTTGGACACCATCAAGCATACCAAGAAATGCATTGTGGGAGTCCCAGAAGGAGAAGAAAGAGAGAAAGAGTCAGAAGGAATAGTCAAAGAAATAATGACAGAAAACTTCTTATACATAGCAAAAATATGAATATGCACATCGAAGAAACTCGGAGAATACCAAACAGATAAAAATGAAGAAGAATATACTCCTTCATATATTGATCACAATACTGAATACATGAGAAGTGGATGTGGCTCCCATCTACCATATAGAGGTCCAGGGTTCGATTCCTGGGGCCTCCTGGTGAAAAGTAAGCTGGCCTGTGTGGCAAACTGGCCCAAGCAGAGAGCTGGCCCATGTGGAGTGCTGGCCTGCACAGAGAGCTTGCACAGCAAGATGATGCAACAAAAGAAGACACAGAAGAGAGAAAATGAGAGATGCAGCAAATCAGGGAGCTGAGGTGGTGCAAGAGATTGAGCAGTCTCTCTCCACTCCAGAAGGTCCCAGGATCTGTTCCCAGTGCCGCCTAAAGAAAAGACAAGCAGACACAGAAGAATACACAGAGAGCAGATAGCAAGTGCAAAACAAAAGGGGGGGGGGATAAATAAATAAATAAAATCTTTTTAAAAAATTGAATACAAAGGACAAAGAGAGTGTTCCAAAAGCTACAAGAGAAAAGCAATGTGGTATGTACATGGAGTCCCAATTAGACTGACTATTGACTTCTCATTAGAAACCATGGAGGCAAGAAGGCAGTGGGTTGAAATACTTAAAGTGCTGAAAGAAAACAATTGCCAATCAAGAATTTTATATCCAGTGAGAATTGCTTTTAAAATGAGGGACAGATTAAGGCATTCTCTGATAAATAAAAGCTGAGGGAGTTTATCACCACTAGATAGGCCCTATAAGTAATGCTAAAGGGAGTTCTAGGGACTGAAAGGAAAGGATACTAGACAGTGGTTCATAGCAGCATAAAGAAATAAAGACTTGCAGTAAAGGTAACCATTTGGATAATTATAAATGCCAGTATCATTGTAGTATATTGTTTGGTATGTAAAGCCACTTCTTACTTCCTACAGGTGCTAAAATGCAAATGAAACTCTTTTTCTATTTACCCTCATTCTCTTTGCAATATCATCCAGATCACATGGTTTAAATACCATTATTTGCTGGTAATTCCCAAATTTTTATCTCTAACTCAAACGTTTCTGCTAAACTCTTGGCTCACACATCCAACTAAACATCTGTGCTTGGATGTCTAAAAGGCATCTCAAACTTTACATGGTCCCATCTTCCCCCCAAACTTGCTCATCCCACAGTTTTGCCCATCTCAGTTAATAGCAACTCCATTGTTCCACTGTGGCCAAAACACTTAAGAGTTGTCATTGACTGCTCTATTTCTCTCACACTTCACATCCAGACTGTTAGCAAATTCTGTTGTCTCTCATTCATTGCAGATCCAGAAAGCAACTACCTCTTCCTGCTCCCACTGTTACTCTGGTCCAAGGCACAATTAAATCCTGCCAGAATTATAATAAAAGCCTGCTATCTCCATGCTTTGCCTTTGACCCTCTCAGTCTCTCTGCAATACCGCAGCCAGAGTGATCATGTTAAATATAAATCAGAGCCTATAACTCCTCTTTTCATAGTTCTTAGTCTCACTCCAAGTAAAAGCCAGAGTTCTTACAATGGCCTACAAGGCTCTATAAGATTTGGGTTCTCTGTTACTTCTCTAACCTCATCTCCTCTGGCTCTGTTCCAGTCACATTGTACTTCTTACTGTTCCTTAAACACCTGAACATGTCCCTGCCTTGGACATTTGCACTTACTCCTGTGAAATGTTATGCTGCTAATTATCTACATGGCCAGCTCCTTCTTCTGTCTTTATTCAAAAGTTACCTTCTCAGCAAGTTCTTTTCTGAACATTATTTAAAACTACAATATCCTTCCCAACATACTCTATTCCCGTTCCCTGCTTTATTTTCTGTGGCCATTTAACATACAGTATAATTTAGTTATTTACCTAGTTTAGTGTCTTTCTCTCACCCACTCACCCCTCAAAATCTAAGTTCCCTGAGTGCAGAAGTGCTCAATAGGTGTTTGTTGACAAGAGCACAAAGTCTAATCCATACTGTGGGACGATATGCAACTTGTGGGTACCTATAATCTGCTACTAATAATTGATAAATTGACAAATATAATATTCATTTGGACCAGAAAATAGTTAGAACCATTTGGTATTGAAATCATTTACTTTAAAAGTTTGTTTTTCTTCTCTCTCTTATACCCTGTATAAGTGTTTTTTTGTGTGTGTTTATTTATATTTTAATGATTTACTTTTTATGGGATGGTGTTTTATTTTTGACATTTAATTGATATGTAACACTATAAAAATAATTTTAGTTTCAGTTTTGGGGTGACACATTTGTTTTGAGGGTATGCCCCAAAGAACAGTTATATTGAATTAGTAGATCAGGAAAGAGCCATAAAAAACATTATAACTTCATTCTAATTCTCTAAAAGTCTCAAAGGCTGAAAAATGGGCCATTACCTATTTGTTTATTTATTACTTAATCTATTTCTATAAGCAATTTAATGTTATACTATTATTGGAAAAATGAAAAAATAGGCTCATTATAAGAAGGAACAAGCATTATTTGGGAACTGCAAATGTAGCTTGTAACACTGGAAAGTCTTTTAAAATAAGAAAGCCTAAGTAATGGTCCCAGAACTTGTCAATTTATATTCTTTTCTTTTAAAAAAATCTCTGGTATCTACCCATTTGAATGTTCTTTTCTCATACTTTTAGAATTTTCATAGGTGAGAATTTGAAAATATATTTTCACTGAAATAATACCTATATTCACATGCTGCTATAAAAATAACATAATACCTACAGCTACTCTGTAGAAGGCACCATGCTACCCACCAGGAAGCAATGAGTCTAGTGCTTACAGTATGTAGATATATAACTCAGACAGCTAATCTAGCCTTTCTAAATTATAGATTCCCTATCTATTAAATGGGCATAATTATAGTCACTAACTTATAGGTTGAGATGTTTAAATAAGATAATGATCATAAAGCAGTTGGCACAATACCAGGCATATAGGTAAACATTTGATAAGTGTTAAATGAATGTAAATATTGGTGTTTCAGTTAAGATTTTATTAATTGCAAATAACAAAGTATAACTCAAATTAGATTTTATTTACTCCTTAAGTATTTATTGAGCACTTACTATGTGCCAGGCACTATGCTAGTAACTAGTAGGCAAAGAGGGAAATTTGTAATAAGGTGGACTTGCACCTGAACCTCACTCACAAAGAAATGGGATTGGAAACTGGAAAGCTGCTAGAAACCTAGGAAATAATTGTCTCTCCTATGTGCTTCTCTTTGCCAACTAGTTTCATTCTTTTTTGTCAGTGGAACAGTTTTTCCTACAACAAAGCTTAGATGGTGGATGGAACATAGTCACCCACAAGCTACCAAGTTTATAAGTTACTGTTCTGACCACACTGTGAGACTGCTGCTGGGTTTTCTGTTTTTTTATTTTTAATTAAAAAAAAAATTTTTTTTTTATTAGGGAAGTTGTGGGTTTACAGAACAATCATGCATAAAATATACAGGATTCACAAATACCACCCTATTATTAACATTTTGCATTGGTGTGATATATTTGGTACAATTGATGAAAGCATATTTTTATAATTTTACTAGTAACTATAGTCCATGTTTTATCTCCCTTTGATTTTATCTTTATTACAAAGTCTTAAGATAGGATTCAAGTGTCTATATTGGTCTAACCAGGGGTCAGCAAACAGGGTCACTGTGAGTGTAACAAACATACCAAAGGTATATACAACTAGTATTATCTATAATTTATAAAAGGCAAAACTGAGACTGAGAAGTTTGAGTTACTTTTCCCAGTTCAGATAGTGAGTGCCAGAAATAGGATTCAAACTCTGGGGACGTGCAAGTACAGGATCAGCTTCTGAGAGTGTGTTTCTCCTTAAATTGTGCATCCTTGGTGTCTTACTCACCTTTTCCAAGTCCCAGTCCTGCTAACACCTAATAGTTCTTTTTTGCTATACATGCTTTCCCTTACTAAAATTTGACACTTTCACAACTTTCAGAGAAATGCAATGTTTCAAAAACCAGTTTCATAGATTCAGATTTTTTTAAAGTTTTTGAAAAGAGAATAAGCATGTAATTATACACACTCTTATTGATTTTGAATATCATTAAACAATTACCTCTCAGAATCTAAACTTACCTTCCCACTCTGTTGGAATATCCTGTAATTCATAGCCTACTTCTTTTATATTTGCTGCTTCCACAACTCTTTTCTCTCGAATAGTTTGTCCTATAAGAGAAAAGTGATTAATACATTTTAAATGAACCCACAATACCGTAGCTATGCAAATAATACATTCTCTTTTGATACTGCTCACCCCCTCATATAGTAAAAGAATTAAATTAACAGGAAAAAAGAATAGATTCCATTTAGAATTAGATATGTTAGAAAAGGCAGTTTTTAAACTACTGCAAAAAATTTTTAATTTTATACCATGGTATGCAAAATTATTTTGGTAAAATAAATCTAGATTCTATGTACAGTAAACACAGAATACCAAAAGAACAACTGATTAATTCTGTAGGGCACTAATGACTACTTTAAACCATTTTTATAACCAACAAAGTATCTGACTCCTTCAAATTACAATTACATATATTAGGGGTGCCAATAGCTGCTGGCACTGTCTGAGGTATCACTACTTATGGTCCCTACTAAGTATGAGATGGACCACAAGGCCTTGCTTCCACCCTATCCCACAGTACACTGGCAAACCCAAAGGAACCAATCCATGATTTGGGATTCTGTGGCCTATCTGAACTACTCACTCTCAAGGGGATTTGAATGAAATAGGACAAAAACTGGTGTGCCTCAGACATGGTGCTTCAAGTGAAGGATCATCTTATGGAGTAAGACAGTGGCAATGCAGAAAACATGAAAGCAGTAAAGAAAAAGGTGGAAAAGGGTCAGGGGTAGAATGAGGATGCCTGTTGCCTACATTTCTCAATAATAAAAATATGAATGGTATATATCTTGAGTTTACAAAGAAAGCATAAAACTATTTAGTATTTTCTTTTGTTTTCAGATAGTCTTGGTTATATCCTTTAAAGCAGTTTTGCCAAAATGTTGTATTTAAAGCATGTTACTTTATCATTGAAGCTTTGAGCCTGGGGAAAACAAGTAGGCTCTTTACTTCCCGATAGTTAACAAGTGTGCCGACCTACCCTGGGTAATGCAAGCTAAGATAGAAAAGATGCTGGTAAGTAATGATGAGGGGCACATTGTGGCTTAATAGTGATTGTATAAGTCACGGGAAGAAGTCTGGGCCTAACAAAATACTTCTTTCTCTTTCAATTCCTAGGCCAATCTTACACTAGCTTAAATAGACTGTGTGATATAATTAAAGAAACTGGCCTTTTTGCCTGCAAATATTTCTTCCACACTGCCTGAAATTCTACTAACTGAAAATTCCTTCAAGTACTAACAAGGAAACTCCTGGGAGTGACTGTACAGGAAAAAGAAAAGCACAGAAGGCAACTTGAGAAGACTGAATGACTGGTTTTACCTCCTCTGCCTCACTAATAAGTGAAAGTCTGGGATTTCGTAGATGGCAATTAATGGCTAATAATCCTAAAGAATGGAGTCGGGGAGGCTCTACTTTTCATTATGGATTAATTTAATCAGGCTGATTTAATCCTAATGGAGATTCTCCAAATTTTATAAAGAGGCACGAGCTGCTTTTCATTTGCCTTATCCATTGAGTTTATAGTAGGGCAAAAGATTGGTAGTAAAAGCCCCTAAGTTATAGGGACAAGAAATCAGGGTAAAGGAGACTACAACAATTATAGCTGCATTGATTTTATTGCAGATGCTTAATCTATGCACATGTATATTTACTAAAATGCTATTTATATTCACATATTAAAATATCATCATAATAAGATTTAGCAAAAATTGAGCATATACTAATATGTTTACATGCCAATTTTCAAAACGTTTGAAAGAATCAAAATACCTATGTTTTTGTATATTAATGCCAAGATGTACAAATACAAGCATGTCCTTTTAGCATTAGTAATTACAGGAAAGAAAACCATTGTCTTAAATACAAAATGCTAACAGATTAGCTTTTGAAAGTGTGTGGTCTATATGCTTTTAAATATATATCAGTAAAATTTAGCACATGGGAAGAGCATCACTAAATGCATATATATTACAGATATTATATCTGTATGTTTGTGACAGAAAAATCAACTTTTATTCTTACCCTCAGGTCTATAAACTTCATTCAAGCTCTCCCAAGGTTTTTAAAAATCAAAAGCCATATCAATTTGTGTGAATATAGAAGGATAAGAAGAGTAATTCATGTGATAGTGATGGTAGCACAACATTGTGAAAGTAACTAACAGCACTGAATTATATATGTGCATGTGGTTAAAATTAAAAAGGGAAATTTTAGGTTGTACAAATGTCACTAGAATAAAAAAAACAAAGGACTGTACAATAAGCAGTGAACCCTATTGTAAGTGATGGGCTATACTTAGTACAATTATAAAAATGTTCTTTCATGAATTATAACAAATGTACCACACTAATGAAAGGTGTTTGTAATAGGGTGGTATATGGGACCTCTGTATTTTATGTATTTTATGCATGATATTTCTGTAAACCTATAATTGCTCTAAAAAAACAAAACAAACAAAAAACAACAAAACCCCCCCACACACACACACAAAGAACAGTAATTCATGATCTAGTTTAACTAATTCCTTGATAATTGTGGAATTAACCTCTGTTTACAAGTAACATCAAAGATGTATTTTTTTTTAAGTACAATGAATTAAAAGTATAAAATAAAGCCAATAGTCTATTAAATAAATGCTTTTGTAATCAGAGACCTTTGGTTTGTTTTTTCTTTCAAATAAATTTCTTTAAAACTATTGCATTCTTGGGAAGCGGCTGTGGCTCGATCAGTAGGGCTCCCGTTTACCATATGGGAGGCCCCGGGTTCGGTTCCCGGCGCCTCCTGGTGAAGGCAAGCCCGCCCGTGTGCGGCGTGGTTGGCTGACCCAGCGAGCACAAGCAGCAAGGGGGGGATAAATGAATAAATAAATAAAATCTTAAAAAAAAAAAAAAACTATTGCATTCTTTGGAATAAATACTACTTGCAAACTTTTTAGGAATTTGGAATGAAATTTATGTCTCCCATGGAGTAAGAAACTATGCACAAACTGTATACTTACTTATAGTAATATGCTTTCAGACAATATTTGTAAATACAACCCAAATTATCATAGCAAAATAATTTCCATCCCAGTGAATAGAGCAAATATAACTACCTGCTCAAGTGTCATAATTTTAGGGTTTAATTTACATTTAAAATTGGCATAATAATAAAAATATTTAACCAAATATATGTATATGTTTAATAAGTCCTAATGCAACAGCAAACAATTAATATTAATAATACTGAGTATTACTAAGTACAACATAGCTGTTTTAGATAATATTAAGCAATATTAGATTTAGTTAAAATAGTCAAAACAAAAGGTTGAATTCAGAAAGACTGTAAAGGGCTAACTGAATATGGATTTAAAAACAGTAGAAGGATACTTTTCAAACATAAAAAAAAGTTAAAGCTATCTGCTGTTGCGCTAATTGCCATAGGGGGACAGCAGAATTCCAATTCCTTTGTTTAGAAAAATATGGAAACCTTTTAGTTTAAAAAGAAAACAGAAATTAAAAAGAAATAAGAAAAAAAAAATGTGAAAAACAAAAACAAAAACACCAAGGTGAGATTCCTCTGGCCACAGGGTAGATTAGAGAGGTTAGGTAAACGGTGATCTGTTCTATTGGAGACTGAGGTTTAAAGGAACTTAGGAGGGGGGGCGGGTGTGGCTCAAATGGTTGGGCATCCTTTTCCCATATGGAGGGACCTGGGTTTGATCCCTGGGACCTCCCAGTAAAATAAAGAAAAATATAGAAGGTGTGCGGGTGCGCTGTAAAATGAGACGCACCAAAAAACCAGGAGCTAAGGTGGCGCAGGTGGCAGAATGCCTCTCTCCCACATCGGAGGTTCCCAGGATCGAATTCCGGTGAAGACAGGATGAGAAGAGAGGGTAGGAAACAGACACATACAATTGCTCAACGAATGGACACAAAAACAGCAAAAACGGGGGGTGAGGGGGTGGGGGGGTGTTAAAATGGATAAAAAGTAAATTAATAATTCTTAAAAATAAATAAATAAAGGAACTTAAGAGATCTGCCTTAAGTAACATAGCTAGCAAACAGGAGGCAGGATTTGAACACAGGTCTTTTGCCTCCAGTCGCAGGATGCTTAACTACTAAATTACATTGTTAAACTTTAAGACAATATAATTACATCTATAAACCTATTACATACCAGTTAGTAAAATACAAGGACTAAGCTAAACGTAAAAGTAACTGCAATTTCCCAGAGGATTAAAAATAAAATATTTCTTAACCGAAAAGGTAACCTACTGGCTTTCATTAGGTTATTTTCGTAATGTAGAAAAGACATCTTAAACAACTTAATAAAATAATCCTAACAATCATTTCTTATAAAACCCTTTACAAAAAAGTGGGATAAAGAGTGATGTCATCACCATGACAATTTAAGACATCCACTGGAAAAATCTTCCCTTGGAATCAACTTTAAAAAAGGACAAATCCCACCTGCTTAGAACTCTGAAGTACAACAGAGACTGGAGACGAACTCCGCAAATGCTGAATCAAACAAAAAGAATATAATCTCCAATATCAAGTAGGAAATTTCTGTTCCAGATCTCCTAGTCCAGATCCCTGCCCCTCACTCGAAACGGTGCAGTTGTGAGTTATGCAAAGGCAGCGTAGTGTGGGTCCCTCCAGCCACGGATGGAGAAGATAGAAACACTCACAGTAGTGAGTTAGAACCCTACATATATCAGGAACAGGGACCCAAGTCCAAAGCCACCCAGTGTAGAACACAAGTCACTAAGTCTTACTGCATACAAAAGGGCCCCAAAGAGTAGGGGAAGAGAGAGACTGTGGCAAATCTGTTGGCAAGAGCGTCATGCACTTAATCCAGTTTGTTGGTTGGAGCATCTAAATGCAAAATGGCCTTAACTGGAATGATCCACCTTTGTGGACTGGCCCCAACTGGCTCCCCGGGGAGGGATACCTTACGGGGAAAGACTGGAGGCAGAAAAACCTCACAGAAAAAGAGGGGGAAGGGCAGCTAAAAGAAACTACTGTAAGACAAAACAGGTACCAGAACAGAAAAGTTTAAGGAAAAGGGGACACTGAGTGAGGGAGAGAATTTAAACAAACATAAGGAGCTGGGGAGAAAATTCTGCACAAAAATGAACAGAAAAGATCAAAATTCCCAGAAAAGAAACAGAGGAAAGGAAGTTTTCTCCTGGAGGTAAAAACAATTGTGGGAAGTGGATGTGGCTCAAGCAATTGAGCACCTGCTTCCCACATGGCAGGTGCCAGGTTCAGGCCCCAGTGCCTCCTAAAAACAAAAAAACAAACAACAAGCAAACAAATGAAAAAACTAACTCAGGGGAGCTGATGTGGCTCAGTGGTTGAGTGCTCGCTTTCCACTTATGAAATCCAGGTTCAATTACTGGCTCCAATACCTCAAAAAAAAAAAAAAAAAAAAAAAAAAAAAAAATTTTGCACAAGTGCAATCTTAAAAATTCTACTGCATGTCTAGGGCAAGAATCAGACGAAAAAGAAATGAGAAAACCTGAACAGTTAAATGGGTGCTATTCTAGAGGTCTAGAATAAGTTGGACCAAGTGCCAAAGAAGAGCCTTAACTCAAACCCAATTAAAAATAAAACCCTAGACAAGAAAGAGAAAGAGGCAGCAGAAAGAATCAGTGAACTAGAAGTCAGGGCAATTGAAACATTCAGTGAGAAGAACAGATGGAGAAAAGAATAGATAACATTGAGCTGTATCTCAGGGATTTCAGTGACATAATGAAGTGCAAAAACATACATATCATGGGTGTTACAGAAGGAGAAGAGAAGGGAAAAGGAGCAGAAAGAATATATGAGGAAATAATAGCCCAAAATTTCCCAACTCCTATGAAATATAGAAACATCCAAGTCCAAGAAGTGGGACATACTATAAACAGAATAAATCCCAATAGATTATCAAATGCCAAAGAGAAAGAGATAATTTAGAAAACAGCAAGAGAAAAGTGATTCGACCACATACAAGGGATCCTAATAAGACTAAGTACTGATTTCTCTTCAAAAACAATGAAGGCAAGAAAGTAGTGATATTATATATTTAAAGTACTGAAAGAGAAAAACTGCCAGCCAAAAATCTTTACCTGGCAAAACTGTCCTTCAAAGATGAGGGAGACTTTAAAATATTCACAGATAAAGAGAAACTGAGAGCATTCATAAACAAAAAATCTGCCCTATAAGAATGACTAAAGGGAGTTTTGCAGGTTTATAGCAGTTTGATATTATTTATGAATTCCAAAAACAGGTATTGGACTGTTTGTAAACTGGGCATATTAGATTGTATTAGATTCAGAGGTTTCACTTTTAGATGATTAAATAATGATCAAAGTTTTGATTCGGCCACGTCAGTAAGATGTTGAGTCCCTACCCCCTTGGTGGGCAGGGACTCACAGAGAAAATGACATGGCAGAGAAGATAGTTGGAGTTTTGATGCTGGAGCCCCAGGAAGTAAATGCACAGGAGAACACAGAGGAATAGAGACAGCTCCATAGACATGGCAGAGGCCCCAGGAAGAGAGAGAGCCTGATAGTCTACAGCTGACCTTGTGGGGAGAACAGAGCAGCTGAGCCAGGAAAGAAACAAGCCCCAGGGAGAGTGATGAGCCTTATGCCAGGCTACAGCTGACACTGGTAGAAGAAGGCTGAACCCTCTGAGACTGGCAGCCATCTTGCTCCAACACGTGACAACAGACTTTGGTGAGGGAAGTAACTTACGCTTTATTGCCTTGTGACTGTAAGCTTCTACCCCAAATAAATAAACTTTATAAATGCCAACAGATTTTTGGTACTTTGCATCAGCACCCCTTTTGGCTGACTAATATGAGGTTGAAAGGAAAAGGAGAGAGTGGCTTGGAATAGTGTGAAGAAATGAAAATCTCCAGTAAGGGTAACTAGAAAGGTAAATGCAAAACCCAATAGTACTGCATCCTCAATATACAACTCTACTCTTCCAATATGACTCAGAATACAATTGAACAAGAAAAAGGCATATTTCCTGATAGTGGACATGCAAAATATAAAGAGGTAAAGTGAGAAAAACAAAAACAAAAACAAAAAACAACCAACAATATACAGAGGGGAAACAGAGGTATATGGGAGTAGAGAACATTTATGTTATTAAAGCCAAGTTGGCATCTTTTCAAATTAGTAGGTTATAGATGTAGGTTGTGTAATATAAACCCCAGTATAACCACAAAGAAAATATTTTAAAAATATACAGAAATAGAAATGAGTAAGGGATCAGTAAGATATATCACAAATTTCAACTATACAGAAAAGGAGGTTGCAATAAAGGACAAGAGAGACAAAGAAAGATCTCACATATAAAAACCAAAGGACAAAATAGCTTAAGTAAGTACTGCCTTTACAGTAAAAACACTGAATGTTAGGGGATTAAATTCCCTCAATCAAAAGACACAGATTGGCAGAATGGATAAAAAAGCATGACACAACTATATATTGTTTATAAGAGACTCACCTTAGACCCAAAGCCACAAAAAGTTAAAAGTGAAAGGATGGAAAAATATATTCCATTTAAACAGTCAACAAAAAAGAGCTGAGGTAGCTATACTAATATTAGACAAAAGCAACATTAATTCAAAAGGTTTTATATATATATATTAATAAAAGGTGCAATCTACTAGGAAGAAATCACAATCATAAATATTTATGGTGAAGGGAATGTGGCTCAAGCAGTTGGGCACCCACCTACCACATGGGAGGTCCTAGGTTCAGTTCCTGGTGCCTCCTAAAGAAGAAAAGCAAGATAGCGTGCTGATGCAACAAACTGGTATGGCGAATTTATGCAACAAGATGACGCAATGAGATGATGCAGTGAGGAAACACAATGAGGAAACACAACGAGAATCACAACAAGCAGGGAACAGAGGTGGCTCAAGTGATTGGGTACCTCCCTCCCACATGGGAGGTCCCAGGTTCAGTTCCCAGTGCCTCCTAAAAAAAAAAAAAAAAAAAAAAAGAAGATGAGCAGACACAGAGAGCACACAATGAACAGACATGAGAGCAGACAGCAAGTACAAACAATGGGGGGGAGGGGAGAAATAGATAAATATATCTTAAAAAAGACAAAGATTAAAAATATATATATTCATGCACTAAACAATGGTGTCCCAAAATACATGAGGCAAACATTGGCAAAACTGAAGGGAGAAACAGATACCTCTACAATAACAGTTGGAGATTTTAATGCCCCACTTGCATCCATAGACAAAACATCTTCATGGAAGTTAATAAAGAAAGAAAGAACTTGAATTATATGATAAATGAACTGGATGTAACAGAAATATTTAGACACTACACCCCCAAAGAGCAGGATATATCTTCTTCTCAAGTGTACATGGATCATTCTCCATAATAAACCACATGTTGGGCCATAAAACAAGTTTCAATAAATTTTAAAAGATTGAAATCATACAAAGCATCTTCTCTGACCATAATGGAATGATGAAAAAGACAGAAGAGCTGTCTGAAGAAAGAGAAGAACAGAAAGAGAAAATAATGGAAAAAATTGAGCAGAGCTCTGGGAGTTGAAGTATAACACAAAGCACAACAACACGTGTCATGGAGTTCGAGAAGGAAAAAGGGGCAGAAAGAGTATTTTTGAGGAAATAATGGCTGAAAATGTCCCAACTCTCATGAAAGAAATAAATTTACATAACCAAGAAGCACAGCATACTCCAATCAGGATAAATCTCAACAGACCTACTCCAAGACAAGTATTACTCAGAATGTCAAATGCCAAAGATAAAGAGAAAATTCTGAAAGCAGCAAGGGAGAAGTAAACCATTGCATACAAGGAATGCCCAGCAACACTTAGTGAGAATTTCTCATCGGAAACCATGGAGACAAGAAACACTGGAATGATATTATAAGGATACTGAAAGAGAAAAATTGCCAGTCAAGAATTGTTTATCCAGGTATATTGACCTCTAATATGAACACGAGTTTAAATATTCACAAATAAGCATAAAACTGAGTTCATAAAAAAGAAACTGGCTTTGCAGGAAGCACTAAAGGGGGTCTTACAGCCCAAAAGAAAAAGACAGGAGAGAAAGGCTTGGGGGAGAGTGTAGAAGGGAAGACTATCAGAAAGGATAACCAAAAGAGTAAAATGACAGACAAAATAAGATGACATATGAAAGACAAAGAATAAAATGGTGGAAGTAATTAATGCATTAACAGTAACATGTTGAATGTGAATGGATTAATCTTGCCAAATGATATAGCCTGAAAGAATGAATAAAAAACACAAGCCATCCATATTCTGTCTACAAGAGACTCACCTTAGATCCTGGGATACAAATAAGCTGAAAGTGAAAGGTTAGGAAGACATTCCATGCATGCAATAACCAAAAAAAGAACAGGGGTAGCTATACTTATATCAGATGAAATAGACTTCAAAATCAAAGCTGTTATTAGAGACAATATTTACAATAATATTTGGAGACTTCAATATGCCACTCTCATCACTGGATAGACCATCTGGACAGAGGACCAATAAAGAAACAGAGAGCTTGAATAAATGAAGTAAACCTAACAGAACGTTGCCTCTTAAATCAGAAGGCTATAGGGGGGCGGATGTGGCTCAAACGGTTGGGTGTCCATCTCCCATAAGGAGGGACCTGGGTTCTATCTCCAGGAACTCTCGGTAAAGTAAAGAAAAATATAGAAGGTGTGTGGGCTGCTAGGCCCCACGAGCAGATGCACCATCAGGCCCTGCAAGTGGGTGAGCCCCCAGGCCCCATGCACTGGAGCAACACCAGGTTCCACGTGCGGGCGTGTCAGCCCTCGCCGAGCCCACAGCAAGATGATGATGTAACAGGAGAGTGACACAAGGGAGAGCCAAGATGAGACACACCGAAAAAATCAGGAATTAAGGTGGCACAGGTGGCAGAACGCCTCTCTCCCACATTGGAGTTTCCCAGGATTGAATCCCGATAAAGGCAGGAGGAGAAAGAGGGAAGAGAGGGCAGGAAACAGACACTTAGAATTGCAGCGAATGGACACACACAAAAAACCTGCAAAAATGGGGGTAGGGGGTAAAAATGGATAAAAATAAAATCTTAAAAAAAAAAAAAAAAGGTTATACATTCTTCTCAAGTGCTCATGGATCTTTCTCCAGGATAGACCATTTGGCAGTTTGAGATTATTTTATGAATCCCAAAAAGAGAAAGATTATGTTTGTAAATTAATGTATTCCTCTGGGTGTGATAACCTTTGATTGCATTGAATTCATTTGAGGAGCTGTTGATTAAATTACTTGATGAGATTTGCTTTATGGCTTTTGATTGGACTGTCAGTGAAGGGTAACTCAGTTTGAGTCTCTGTCCAATTGCTGGGTCTGATATAAATGGACACTCAGACAGACGGAAAAATAAAGGAAACTGTCATATTTGATTCTGCAATGTGAGAGCGAGGATTGCTGAAGCACAAAGCCCCCAGCAGGCTGGGCCCAATTGAGCAGCCCAGAGGAGACCAGTCTTGCTATATACCTGACAGATTACAGCTGAGACTGTATAGAAGGCCCGCAAAGAGACAAGCCATTTGCTAGCTTGCAGCTGAAATTGGGAAGAAAGCAGAGCAGTTGAACCTGAAAGAGGAAGCCCAGAGATGAAGGCCGAGACCAGGCGGAGATTGCCTGCCATGGCATGGAACTGTAAGTTTTTTTACCCCAAATAAATCCCCTTTATAAAAGCCAACACATTTCTAGTACTTTGCATCAGCAGCTCTTTGGCAAACTAAAACACACCACATTTTGGGTCACAAAAGTTTTCAA
This sequence comes from Tolypeutes matacus, assembly GCA_026826555.1. NCBI lineage: Eukaryota > Metazoa > Chordata > Mammalia > Cingulata > Chlamyphoridae > Tolypeutes > Tolypeutes matacus. Next base: position 1,497,392 of record JAKSZT010054471.1, read on the forward strand.
TAAATATAAAAGGACAAATTATACAAAGTACCTTCCCAGATCACAATGGAATGGAGCTGGAAATAAAAAATAGACAGGAATGGGGAAAATTCGCAAATATGTGGAGGCTAAACAACACACTCCTGAACAATCAGTGGGTGAAAGAAGAAATTGTAAGAGAAATTAGTAAACACATCAAGATGAATGAAAATGAGAATACAACTTATAAGAACCTAAGGGATAAAGCAAAGGTAGTGCTGAGCAGTAAATTTATAGCACTAAATGCTTTTATTACAAAAAGAAGAAGGAGCTAAAATCAAAGATCTAACTGAACAACTGGAGAAATTAGAAAGAGAACAGCAAGCCATTCCCAAAGTAAGCAGAAAGAAATAATAAAGATTAGAGCAGAAATAAATGAAATTGATTAAAAAAAAAGAAAGAAAGAAAGAAAGAAAGAAAGAAAGAAAATCAACAAAACCAAAAGCTGGTTCTTTGAGAAGATAAATAAAATTTACAAACACTTAGCTAGACTAACAAAGAAAAAAAGAGAAGATGCAAATAAAATCAGAAATCAAAAGGGGGAAGTTATAACTGACCCCAGAGAAATTTAAAGGATCATACTCTTGTTCATTGGAACTCACCCAAGATAAATAATAAAAGAATGATGATGAACAATGCCCATCTCCCCAAAAACAGAGAGTATCTACAATTGCAAGCAAGACAGTTCCATCCATCTGTCCCATGGGATCTAAGCCCCTCTCAATCAGAAGCAGACTGGGCCATCACCATCCCCAAATCCACAAGATTCAGGAATGAGTAAATATAAGGGGGAAATGCAACTATGGACTAAAGTATACTTATTATTATTCTAGTAATGGAAGAACTTGTAACATTGATATAAAGACAGTGGTCACCAGAGGTTCTGAGAGGAGAAAGAGGGAAAAATAGGTATAAAATGGGGCATTTTGGGGACATTGGAATTGTTCTACATGACATTGTAATGAGGGATACAAGCCATTATATATTTTGTCAAAATCTATAAAATTGTGCAGTGCAAAGTGTAAACCATAATGTAAACTACAGACCATGGTTAATAGCAATGTTTCAATATGTGTCCATCAATTGTCACAAATGTACCACACTAAAGAAAGATACTGTTAATGGGGGAAAGTGTGGGAAGGGGACAGGGCAGGGTATATGGAGATCCCCTATATTTTTAATGTAACATTTATGTAATCTAAAGCTTCTTTAAAAATAAAGAAAAAAAAAGGAGGATATTATGAGAAACTGTATGCCAAGAAACTAGACAACCTACATGAAATGGACAAATTCCTAGAAATGAACAATTTACATTAATTCTACAAGAAACATAAGAACTTAACAAATCAACCACATTTAAAGTGATTGAATCAGTCATCAAAAATCTCCCAACAAAGAAAAAGTCCAGGACCAGATGGCTTCACAGGTGAATTCTACAAAGCATATCAAGAATTAACACCAATCCTGTTTAAAATCTTTCAAAAAATTGGAGGAGGGAAAATTATTCAACAAATTTTATGAAGCCAATGTCACCAAAGCCAGATAAAGATAATACAAAAAGAAAATTACACACCATTCTCTCTAATGAACATAGATGCAAAAATTCTCGACAAAATATTTGCAAATAGAATCCAACAGCATATCAAAAAGAGTTATACACCACAACCAAGTGCAATTTATTCCTGGCACACAAGGGTGGTTCAACATAAGAAAATCAATTAATGTAATGCATAACATTAACAAACTGAAGGAAAAAAATCAGAGAAGGCATTTGACAAAAATCCAGCAATATTTCTTGATAAAAACACTTCAAAAGATAGGAATAGAAGGAAAATTCCTCAGTATGACAAAAGGCATATACGGAAAACCCACAGCAAACATCATACTCAATGGAATTGCTTTCCCTCTAAGATCAGGCACAAGACAAGGATACCCAGTGTCACCTTTGTATATTCAATATTGTGCTAGAAGTTCGATATACAGCAATTAAACAAGGAAAAAAAAAGACACCCAAATAGGAAATGAGGAAGTGAAACTCTCACCATTTGTAGATAACATGATCCTATATTTAGAAAATTCTGAAATGTCTCCAGCAAAGCTACTTGAGTTAATAAATGAGTTCAGCAAAGTGGCAGGACACAAAAACAACATGCAAAAATCAGTCATGTTTCTGTACATTAGTATTGAATAAACTGAGGAAGAAATCAGGAAAACAATTCCATTTACAATAGCAACAAAATGACTCAAATACTTAGGAATCAACTTAACCAAAGATGTATAAGACCTATATTCAGAAAACTACAAGACACTGCTAAAAGAAACCAAAGAAGACCTAAACAAGCAGAAAGACAGCAATGTGGCAGGGAACAAAATAAACACACAAAAATCAGTAGTGTTTCTATACACTAGTAATGTACAATCTGAGGAGGAAATGAAGAAAAAAAATTCCATTTACAATAACAACAAAAAGAATCAAATATCTAGGAATAAATTTAACCAAAGATTTAAAGAACTTGTACACAGAAAACTACAAAACATTGTTAAGAAATAAAAGAAAAGTTAAATAAATGGCAGGACATTCCATGTTTATGGATTGGAAGACTGAATATGATTAAGATGCCAATACTACCCTAAATGATTTACAGATTTAATCCCAATCAAAATTCTAATAGCCAACTTCGCAGATATAGAAATGCCAATTATCAAATTTATTTGGAAGGGTAAGGTCCACAAATAGTCAAAAATATCTTGAAAAAGAAGAGCAAAGTTGGAGAACTCACATTTCCTGACTTTAATGCTTTTTACAAAGCAACACTGGTCAAATCAGTATAGTATGGGTTCAAGGATAGATATATCAACAAAAGGAATTGAACTGAGAGTTCAAAAATAGACCCTCACATCTATGGCCAATTGGTTTTTTTTTTTTTTTTTTTTTTAAACTTTATTTTGCACATTTAATAATTGAAAACATAAACAATTAAAAACTAAAAAGTAAACACAGATGAATAAATATATACATTTCTCAATTAAATGTAACGGATACATGTAAAATTTTTTTTTCTTTTTTGAATCAAACTATATATTACACAATATATTTGGTTCATAGTAATGCACTTATACAGTATTTGTCCTTTTCTGTCTGGCTTGCTTCACTCAACATAATGTCCTCCAGGTTCATCCATGCTGCCATATGCTTTATGACTTCATTTCTTCTTATAGCTGCATAATATTCCATCGTGTGAATAGAACACAGTTTGTTTATCCATTCATCTGTTGATGGACACCTGGGTTGTTTCCAACTTTTGGCAATGGTGAATAATGTGGCTATGAACATCGGTGTGCAGATGTCTGTTGGTGTCACTGCTCTCAGTTCTTCTGGGTATATACCCAGTAGTGGTATTGCAGGGTCACGTGGCAAGTCTATATTCAACTTCTTTAGGACCTGCCAAACAGTCCTCCATAGTGGTTGTACCATCCTGCATTCCCACCAACAGTGAAGAAGTGTTCCTATCTCTCCACATCCTCTCTAACACTTGTAGTTCTCTGTCTTTTTAATAGTGGCCATTCTGATAGGTGTGAAATGATATCTCATTGTAGTTTTGATTTGCATTTCCCTAATCATGAGTGATGTTGAGCATTTCTTCATGTGTTTTTTTGCCATTTGTATTTCTTCTTCGGAGAAATGTCTATTCAAGTCTTTGGCCCATTTTTTAATTGGGTCATTTGTCTTTTTATTGTTGAGTTGTAACATCTCTTTATATATGCTGGATATTAAACCCTTATCAGATATGTGATTTCCAAATATTTTTTCCCATTGAGTTGGCTTCCTTTTCACCCTTCTGACAAAGTCCTGTGAGGTGCAAAAGTGTTTAATTTTGAGGAGGTCCCATTTATCTACTTTTTCTTTTGTTGCACGTGCTTTGGGTGTGAGGTCCAAGAAACCACCACCTACTACAAGGTCTTGAAGATGTTTCCCTACATTTTCTTCTAGTAGTTTTATGGTCCTGGCTTTTATATTTAGATCTTTGATCCATTTTGAGTTGATTCTTGTATAGGGGGTGAGATAGGGGTCCTCTTTCATTCTTTTGGTTATAGATATCCAGTTTTCCCAACACCATTTGTTGAAGAGACTGTTTTTCCCATCAGTGTGGGCTTGGTAGGTTTGGCCAATTGGTTTTTTTTTTTTTTTTTTTTTTTTATTAAAGTTTTTTTTATCTCCATGTTCTTTTTTTTTTAAAGATTTTATTTATTTATTCATTTATCCCCCCCTTGCTGCTTGTGCTCGCTGGGTCAGCTAACCACGCCATGCGGGCGGGCTTGCCTCCACCAGGAGGCCCCGGGTTCGGCTCCCATATGGTAAATGGGAGCCCTACTGATTGAGCCACATCCGCTTCCCGCCAATTGGTTTTTGACAAGGCTGCCAAGTTCACTCAATTGGGAAAAAATAGTCTCTTCAACAAATGATGGTGGGAGAGCTGGATATTCATATGCAAAAGAATGAATGAGAACCCCTAACTCAAACCACATAAAAAAATTAACTAAAAATGTTTCAAAGGCTGAAATATAAGAACCAAGACTATAAAATCCTTGAAGAAAATGTATGGAAGTATCTTCAGGACATTGTGTAGGCAATGGTTTCTTAGATTTTATACCCCTACCTCCAAAAAAAGCAACAAAAGAAAAAAATAAATGGGACTTTTTTGGACATCAAAGAACTTTGCCATGAAAGTGAAAAGAGAACCTACTCAATGGGAGAAAATATTTGGAAACCATGTATCCAATAAGGGTTTAATATCCAGAATACAGAAAGAAATCCTACAACTCAAGAACAAAAATACAAACAACCCAATTGAGAAATGGGCAAAAGACTTGAAAAGAAGATACACAAATGACTAAAAAGCACATGAAAAGATGCTCAGCATCACTAGCTATTAGGGAAATGAAAATCAAAAGCAAAATAAGATACCATTTCATGACCATTAGAATGACTGCTATTTTAAAAAAAGGAAAATAACAAGTGTTGGAAAGGATATGGAGAAAAAGGAAAACTCATTCAATGCTGTGGCAATGTAATATGGTACAGCCTCTCTGGAAGACATTTTGGCAGTTCTTAAGGAATTTAAGTATAGAATTAACATACGACCCAGCAAATGGTCTACTAGGAATAGACACAGAAGAATTGAAAGCAGGGACTAAAACACATTTGCACAATGATGTTCATAGTGGCATTATTTACAATTAGCAAAAGAGGAAGCAATCCAAGTGTCTATGAATGTACAAATAAAATGTGGCATACATACAATGGAATATTATTCAGCCATAAAAAGGAATGAAGTCCTGACACATGAGACAACATGGATGAACCTTGTAGACATAATGCTGAGTGAAATAAGACAGACACAAAAGGACAAATATTATGTGGTATCATTGATATGAAATAAATAAATAATAATTAAGCTCATTGAATTAGAATTTAGAATATAAGTTATCAGAGGCTAGGTGGGGGTAGAGAATGGGGAATTAATGCTTAACTTGTATTGAATTTCTATTTAGGTTGATTGTAACATTTTGGAAATGGTTGGTGGTGCTGGTAGCACATTATTGTGAGTGTAATTAACAGCACTGCATTATATATGTGGTAAAAGGGGAAATTTTAGGTCATATATATGTTACTAGAATAAAAATTAAAAGACAAAGAAAACACAGTACTGTATAACACAGTAAACCTTATTGTAAATGATGGAGTACAGGTACTAGTACAAGTATAAAAATGTTCTTTTATGAATTATAACAAATGTACCACACTAATATAAGGTTTTAATAATAGGGTGGTATATGGGGGAAAATATACCTAATATAAACTGTAGATAATAGCACAATTTTAATATTCTTTCATCAGTTGTAACAAAGATATCACACTAATGCAAGCTTCAACGATAAGGGGATATATGGGAATGCTGTATTTTTTACATGATTTTTCTATAAACCAAAAACTTTCCTCAAATTAAAAAAAATTAAAGATGGTATGAAGTCACTGAAGAATATCTGGAAATTATAGAAAAGTAGAAAGAAGAAAATAAAACTCATCCATAATCTACCATCCAAAGACCTATATTTTATATCTTTTGGCCTTTTTTTATTGCATTGAGTTTCTGTTTTGTGTTGTAAACTGTTTTAGTTTTAATTAATTAATTTTTAAAATTTATTGAAGTATATCACTCATACATGAACATGCATAAACAATAAGTGTATAGCAATAGTTGTGAACTTAAAAAACAACCATACATAACATCATACAGGGCTCTCACATCGCACCCTACCACCAATACCTTGCATTGTTGTTAAACATTTTTAACTAATGATTAAAGAGCATCCTTAAAATATTACTATTAACCAAAGTATTTTCCCCCAACCCACCCTATTATTATTATTATTTTGATATCGTTTATACATGAACATACATAAACAATAAGTATATAGTAAAACTTGTGAACTTACAGAGCAAACATTCATAACATCATAAGGGGTCCCATACATCAACCCTCCACCAACACCTTGCATTGTCGTGAGACACTTGTTACAAGTTATAAAAGAATACTGTCTCTTACTGCTAATTATAGTTATTATCTTACATTTGGTGTATTTTTCCCCCAGACCACCCTATTATTATTTTTTAAATATATTTTTATGACAGAAGTTGTAAACTTAGAAAACAATCATGCACATGTGCAGAATTCCCAAACAACACACCTCTATCAACACACCACACCGTGGTGGTACCTTTGTTACAGATTATGAGATAATATCATCCGATTATTACCAGGTCCATAGCGTACATTTGGCACACATTTCCCATACTCCCCCATTATCAACACAGTACATCTTTGGCATAGATACAAGAATATTACATTATTACTGTTAACCACAGTCCATAGGTCACTCCAGTTGTATTTTTCCCATGCTTCTCCACATTCCCACCATCCTGCAATTGTGATGTCCATCTACTCTAGCTCACAAAGGACATGCTTGCATCTGTACCATCATCCAAAATTCTCATCCATCTCTGGGTTTACTGTGCTATTCAGTCCCTAGATTATTCTCTAGCTTTCTGTCAATTGGCATGTACATCCCTAGACTACCATTTTCAGCCACATCCCCATTTATAAACCAGCTATTATTCACTATAATGTGTTACCATCAACTCTGTACATTTCCACACTTTTACAGTAAAGCTAATTAAAACTTCTACATACATTAAATATCAGTAGTCCATCTCAGTCCTCCTCTTATCTCCTTTAAGGATCCACCACCTACCACCAGGTCTTGAAGATATTTTCCTACAGTTTCTTCTAGAAGCTTTACGGTTCTTGCTTTTATATTTAGGCTTTTGATTCATTTTGAGTTAATTTTTGTATAAGGTGTGAGATAGGGGACTTCTTTCCTTCTTTTGCTATGGATATCCAGTTTTCTCAGCCCCATTTGTTGAATGGACTGTTCTGCCCGAGCTGGATGGGTTTGACAGGCTTGTCAAAAACCACTTGACCATAGATGTGAGGGTCTGTTTCTGAACCATCAATTTGGTTCCCTTGGTCTATGTGTCTGTCTTTATGCCAGTACCATGCTGTTTTTACCACTGTAGCTTGGCAATACAACTTAATGTCCAGAAACGAGAGTCCTCCAGCTTTGCTTTTCCTTTTTAAGATGTTTTTGGCTAATTAGGACCCCTTACCCTTCCAAATAAATTTGATAATCATGTTTCCCATTTATTTTAAAAATGCTGGTGCAATTTTTATCGGGATTGCATTGAATCTGTGTATCAATTTGAGTAGGATTGACATCTTAATGATATTTAGTCTCCCAATCCATGAGCATGAAATGTTCTTCCAATTATTTAGGTCTTTTTAAAATTTCTTTTAACAATGAGTTATAGTTTTCTGAATACAAGTGCTGTACATCATTGGTTAAGTTTATTCCTGAATATTTGGGTTTTATCTATCATATTTTATTTTTACCACTCTTTTGACACTTTTAGTCACTATTTTTGATATAATCTTCATTTCCAGACTCTTTTCCAGGCCTCTCCCTCCTGTCTTTTCCTTTCAGGATGCAGTACCCTTTAGTATTTCCTGCAAAGCAGGTCTCTTGGTTACAAACTCTCTCAGTTTCTGTTTATCTGTGAATATTCTGTCACAGCTCCCTCTAGCTTCCTCCCTCCCTGAGGTGAGCCTAGAGCTTATGCTAGAGCTGCAATCTGATCTAGATGGAAAGAAGCCGGTCCCTACTAGCACTGTGATTTTCAGTCAGCACCGCTTCCCCTCGTGCCAGGTGCAGAGTTAAGATGGTGGATACTGGCCTCTTTCTGACTTGGACAGGTTCAAACTTTAGCTGTTCTTAGGATTATACTTTAGCCCACTGAATTTACTAATCAGTAGCTGAACTTGGTGCCCAACCATCTCTTCCTCCCCCGTTTTGGGAAGTGAAGCTTCCAATTCCAGCCGCGGAATACCTCCCGAGGTGGCTTGTGCCTCCAGTGGAGGATAGGTATCAGCCTCCAGGGCGTGGAGTACTCTACTTATGAATCTTCTCGGCAGATGAGCAGTCTTCTCCTTCCATTCTTTCAAGGATGTTGCAGGATGCACTTCTGGTCTCCCGGGGCCCCCAAACAAGTGCTTTAGATAGCTCTGGGTGATTACTAACTGCCCTGTAGCAGGAGCTGATTCTAGGAGCTCCTTACTCTGCTACCATCTTGCTGGTTGTCAGTTTTAATTTATTTTTCTTAATGAGGTTGGCATCATTTCATTTTGCAGTTCTTTTTCTATGAAACGTCTGTTTGTGTACTTTGACCATTTTTCTATTGGTTGTTGGTATTTTACCTAATGATTTGTAGATCTTTATATACACAAGATGTTTATTTTTTGTCATTGATGTGAATTACAAAACTTTTTAAAAAGAAAAGTACTGGGTATTGAACCGTGACCTTGTATGTGGGAAACAGGCGCTCAACTACTTGAGCTATACCTGCTCCCACAAATACTTTTTCATAGTCTTTAAGCTTTATTTATATTTTTTGCCTTATAGAAATTTTATAACATAGTTTAATTTTTTAAGCCTTTTATTTCATAGTTTAAATCTTTCTCATTCTTCCATATTCCTTTCCTACTTCTATAGTTTCATTTTCACACTCTAATTATTTTTAAATAAAAGAAAGATTGGTGACATATGGGAATTCTGCTTATTAGGCATAATTGTTTTGTAAGCTCACAATTTTGGTAATAAAAAAAAAAGAGTGGTTATGAGCAAAATTCATTTTAAAGGCAATCCCACCCTGTGACCCAGCAATCCCATTTCTAGGAATTTATCTTTAAAATATACTTTATACCCCAGAAAAATACATATGCATAAGATTACTAATTATAGCATTCTTCGTAATTGCAAAATAATGGAAACTAATTAAATGGCCAAGCATAGGAAATTGGCTGAATAAGCAATACATCACAGACTACTATGAACTGTAAAATAAAATGAAGTTCTTTATGAAGTGATAGAGATTTCCAGATGATATTAAGTGAAAAAAAGCAAACTGCAAAAGAGCATATATAGTTTAATTCCCTAAGCAGGAGGAAATAAGAAAATATATACATTCATCAGTACAAAAAGAAACACAGGAAGGATAAATCAAAAAACAAAAATTGGTTACCTACAAGGTACAAAGGATAACCAAGTGGAAGGGATACAGAAAGTAATGACACTTATCTGACTATATACTTTTGAATAAGTTTGAGAACATGTTAATATTCTCATAGTCAAAAAATAAAACTAAATCAGCAAGGATGTGAAAGGAGAAAAATAAACTAAAACTGAAAGCAAACTGAAACAAATGGACCCAACTACATTTCTAATTCATAATGAAACCACACTGAAAGAGGTAAAGAAAGAACGAACTATATCAAGTATATTATGAACACAAATTTTGACTACATATTCACAATCTTGGGCACGGTAAAGGGGAGAACTGAAAATAAAATAAAATCCTGAACTGTTTTTTGTATGTTTGTTTTCTGTGTGGAATGGTAAGGCAATTCTAAACCTATTTTAAATGTATTATAAGGATTCAGCAAATAAGTAGAAGTGTTAATGTGGTTGGAAGCCCGGGAGTATCAATTTGAAATTGGAGTATCAATTTGATAACTAAAATAGGAATATTTATGTGACTATATTCATTTGTATGTGTACATATATATGTATGTGCATGAACAAGTACATGTGCATATATTTCCCTAATTCTATACATAGAAAGAGCCTAAAAGCAAAGACCCTAATAGCAATAAGCAATTCTAGAGTCTAAATCGTCGTCTCTATACCATTAACCACCAAAAGAAATCAGGGGCCCTCAGAGAAATGGCTGATTCCAAGCCTAGGACAGGGTAGGTTTAAGATGAACCTGGAACATCTTGCTATGCTAGAAAGTAAGGAAGTTAAAAAAAAAAAAAAAAAAAAAAAAAAAAAACATGATAGGGGCTTGTCATAAAGATTTAAGAGCCAGCTTGAAGGATCTCAAATCTGAGATAATTTGAGTATCAAAATAATTAAAGAATTATAGACCAGCAATTCTCAAACTGTGATCCAAGGACCCCTGATTTATCTATGACCTTTGAAAGAGTTCTGTGAGGCCAAAACTATTTTCATAATACTAAGATGTTATTTGCCTTCTTCTCTTTCAAAATCTCATGATCTATGACATAGCAACAGACAATGAGGAAGCAAATATGAAGTCAGACATTAAAGGGATTTGAAAAAAATCTACATATTTCTCTTTTGGAAAATATAATTATTTCTCATAAAAATTTTATATTCTTTATTTTATCATGTCATGGATTTATTATTTTCATTTTTTTTTATAAGTCAGATGATCTGACTTTTTTTTATATATATATATAATCTTTTTATTTATTTATTTTACCAGGAGGTCCCGGGGATCGAACCCAGGTCCCTCCATATGAGAGACGGATGCCCAACCATTTGAGCCACATCCGTCCCCCTTATTATTGTCATTTTTAAATGAAAGAAACATTTTAAAAATTCTCAGTCTCAGCATGGTAAATATCGTCATCATAAACAAAAGCTTGTCAGAGTACTCAATAATTGCAAAGAATTTAAAGGAGTCCTGAGATCAGAAAATTTGAGAACGACATACGCCACTGGAAAAACAAACTAGAATCCATAAATCCATACCAATCAAAGAAACAGAAAAACAGATGGATAAAACAAAACAAAACCAAAAAAATAGATGGATAAATAAATAAACTGGGGAGAAAAAATGGCTCTTATCACAGTTCCAAATAATAAATGTGGAGCAAATGCTAGAGCTGGAAAATCATCTTTTGTAACCATTCTGGTAAAGGTTCTGGCAAGAGTCATTATTGGAAGGAGAATGCTTTTTGTTTTATTTTGGAAGTAATTTCCCCATCTTCAGCACAGAGGGTGTTCTTGCATGTTTAAAAGTTTTACAAGACTTACTTATTAAAAAGGATAGCTGTTGTGATGAATGCACAACTCTGTGATTATATTGACAGCCACTGATTGCACACTTTGGATGGATTGTATGGTGTGTGAATATAACTACTTTAATAAAATAAAATAAACTTTAAAAAAGGATAGTTGGATTAGGAAATATAAATTTCTAATTTTGTTATCTAGAAATACTGCCTTCCTAGGGCCTTAGTGATCCTGTAGGTGGGTAAAGCCCTTGACAGATGCCAGTCTGAAGCAGGGAACAACAATGGTCTGATAAATCAGATATCAGGCTAAGGCATCTCTCCTTTCCTGGGTCACTGCCCCCTTCTCTAACCCATCCACACAGGCCAGTACAGATATTTCGTCAGTTTTTAATCTTTTAATTTCAGAGCTTCAGAATTCACAGGATACCTAAGACAGCGGACAAAGGATTTTCTTCCACCAGCACCGTATCAAAAGTGAAGGTCGGCTTGCCCCACGATCACAGCAGACATGATGGAGTTGCCAAAGTGGCACATCAATGCCTACATGTTAGCTCAGTTCATCGACCAGACTGAATGCTTTGTAGGGAAGCTGGAAAAGATTCGTACCACTGGAAAAATGTTTATTCTTTCAGATGGAGAAGGAAAAAAATGGAACCACTGAGTTGATGGAGCCCCTTGATCAAGAAATTTCTGGAATTGTGGAAGTAGTTGGAAGAGTGATGAACAAGGCAACTATCATGTGTGCATCTTACGTCCAGTTTAAAGAAGATAACTATCCTTTTGATCTTGGACTCTACAATCTGTACCCATGAGTTCCTGCCGTTTTTTTCCTTTGGGGACTGTGCTGTATGATTGACCTTGATAAATTTGTTATGATTGTGAATGATCTATATTAAAGGATATTAAAGGAGGCCTCTGAAGTTTGAGGGAGAGATTCCTGTGATTTCTAATTTTGAATTCTCTTATAAGAATCACTTCTCTTGTATACAGTCAGATTAGATCAAGAGCAAAGCAACTGTCTGAGTTTATTTTTCTGTTTTATTAATAAAAATGAAAACAATGTAAAAAAAAAAAAAAAAAGTGAAGGCCAGTGGAAAGAAAGGTTAGGCTGAGTGAGGTAACACATCTCTGAGACAGCTGTTGCCTAGTAAATATCAAGCTTCAGGCCTTTGATGCCTGACAGAAGCCCCTGGCTTAGAGGAATGCTGTTGCAGTAGGTAGAATGGCTGGAGTTAAGACTCTTACTGTCTGACTGATGTCTGGCTCTTTACCCCAGTGATAGCAAGCTGTCCCACCAGGTGATAACTCTAAATCAGTTTGTTTGATGACCTATAAAAGATTGAATTCTGTATATGAAAGGAGGCCTAGATGTGTCAACCAATAATGTATATAAGTGAGGGCTACTGAAAGCTCAGAACCAAACTACATGGAAACTTTTAAATCTTGTCATTCTGAAACACTGCAAATAAATAAACTTCAATTAAAAGTACTAAAATAGGAATTCTTACACTGAAAGTCATTTTTACATATGACTTAAAGGATAATTTGACTAAAGTTACTTAGATGCAGCATCTATTTATTATGAGCCAACCAATATTTAAGTGCCTTCATATATTATCTCTTATCATCAAAACAACCTTTTACAGATCAGGAAAAAGAGGCACAGCGTGATTAACAAATCCAACTGCACACAACTGATTAAAGTAGTATAGCAAACATTTGGACCTAAGTGCTTTTCTGACTCCTAAGCTTAAGCTCTTTCCATTTAAGTTTTTAAAACTAGCATTTACAAAGATTGCATATGGTATCATTACAGATATCAAATTTAAAAAACTAACATTTTATTCATAACTATCATGTTATTTTCACATAGTGATCAAATGAAGCATTCTTGCTTGAAAATGCAGTGCTTCTATAATTTGACATATTCTACATATATTTATGTGAGCATGGAAGACTGTCTCAGCAGGTCTCAGCAGGTAATACATTTTTTAAAGCAATTAAAGAGGCCTCACAGATAAGCTTTCAGAATTTTTAAGACTGCCAACTAGTTCAATTGATTACCTAACATCTTATTAGCTTTTCCATACTTAAGAGATTTCTATAAGGAATCTCAGGTTCTCCTATCTCAGAAAATCACAAATTACATCAAAATACTTGATTAATTCTAAAATACCTTAAATAAAATGGTTTAGCCTTTAAAGCCTCCAACACTGAAAGGTTTTAAACTCAGCCCTGAGAGACAGTAGAAAATTTCCAAGTTACCTTTTGCCTATATTAGTATAAACACTTCGTGGCAAGTTTGTACCACACTAATAGTCTTTTGCTTAAATCTAATGTTGCCCTCTTAGATAGAGGATAAGGATTGCCAGCGGCCATTCTTCATGAAGAAAGCATGACCCTGATGATGCCTTGATTTGGACATTTTCCCAGCTTCAAAACTGTGAGCGAATATAAATTCCCATTGTTTAAGCCAAACCATTTCATGATATTTGCTTAAGCAGCCTAGGAAACTAAAATAAATGCTTTTTAAAAAATAAACACTTGAAAGTTATATAAAGAATCATCATTTATTTTCCAAACCACAAGGAATTTCTGACCCCCTGAAAAAGAACAGATGCAATCACATACTCCCCCCAAAAGTAGGTAACCATTAAAAGAAAAATCCAGATGATAGATTCATGACTATTTAGTTCAGGTACTAATTAGGTATCCACTTCAAATAACTGAAAGAATAGCAGCCATTTCAGGTTTTCATTTGATGTGTAAAGAATCAGTTTTTGAAAGTATTTTATTCACCTAATACAGTATACAATTCTTTGTAAAGCTAAATTACCTCCAATGTATAAATATATTTACAACTGAGAATTTCAGCATTTAACAAAATATCACAAGAAACAAACATGAGGTGATTTTGCTATGACTATGTCTGAAACATGCCAGATAAATTAATATGTCTTAAATATGCATCAAAAAAGAAAAAAAAAGGTATTGTTTTTTTTTTTTAATTCAAATTAAATAGGCTTTAAAGCTATAGCATGTAGAAATTCCAGATTTTAAAAAGACTGTTTTACAATAAGAGGATTATAACTGTGAATGAAAGTCTTCATTAAATAGTAATATTAATTAAAGCAAACAAATTCTGATCTGATAAATCCCCAATATAAAAAGAAATATTTTCTCTTAAAATCAGGAAACACTCAAGTATTTGACATTCATTCTGTATGTCTCACTTGAACACTTGGGACTTTCAACAGAGAGGTAAAAGAGAAACTAAAGGAATTAATAAAAATTGGTGGCAAATATTACTAGAATTTAGAGAATCATAAAATTATGCCACTTGTAAAGCTTTGTCCTAGCCCAAACTTCATTTTAGAATTTGAAATACTGCAGATATATGGCTGACTAGTTCGTTGACTCTCAGACCCAAATAGTCTCAGAAATCAAGTGCTACTTGTTCATTTATCAAAGACTATAAGAGTCAAGGACTGCACTGTTAGCTACTGTTTCTAATTCACAGAATATATGACAGCTTTAAATATGACTAATTTAATGAAAATAAATACAGTACATTTTGTGGTGCATTAGTCTTAATTTTTAAAAATTATGTTTATTAATCCATGAAATTACTAATACCCTTCATTAATCTATTTAATTTAGTTAGCCACTAGGCACTACTTCTCATTAATGAATAGAAATCTATTCTGATATAGAAAGAGACCACATAATCAGCTAATGAAATGTGATAGTCATCAGCTTAATAGGAACTATATTAGTACTTGCTAATCAGATCCCTGGGCATAAAAATTGAGTGGTTGGGGTGCCAGTAATTTTCAAACTCTTTTCTAGCTGTGGAAGCTTTTCTTTAAAAATAGCTTCAATAGATGTTCAATTTATAAAACTGTTCAAAGCAGAGCTTCTTTGAGGCAGTAGTCCATAGTACTACCCACCTTTCCCCTTCTCCCCTACCTTGAAGGTATCTCCTCACACTCCTAGGGCTCCAAGAAGCCCTGTAAAAATCACTGATTCAGACCACGTTTTGCACTTTTGAAATTTTAAAATCCATCCATGAACTTATCTTAGTTCCCTAAACAAAACCAAGATCTTGTGAATGGCTCGAAGACTGTTACATAGTTTGTATCTTTGCCTACCCTATCCTTCACCTAGTTAGTCCAGTAATCTTGAGTGATTGGTGGTAAGACAATGCAGGATTTTTCCTGCAGCTCAGTACCCCCAAAATACTCCAAGATAAAATCTATTCCAGTTGTGGATCTAAGATTTAAGGCTGGAACCTGACTTAAGGACTGCTTCCAGTGTTCAGACAGGATGAGTTCAGTGAAATATCATTCTACCTTTTGGAGCAAGAAGTCTTTAGGAAGAGACAAAAGGTTTGACTAGCAAGAGGACAGAATGACTCTTTGATTCATGTGTCTGTAAGGAAGTAGGCCTTCACTGGACAGGTATTCTCAATACTTTCTTCAGTCCCTCAGACCTGGAGGCTCCTGTGAAGAGGAAGAGATTGAGGAAGTCTGAGGCCAATCATAAGCCATAAAATGAAAAACAGGAAAGAAAATTCCATCAAAAGCAATTTTTTTATAGTATTACATTTTTAGTCATTAGTTTAAACTTTACTTGGCTAATAACTAATAAAATTGGATGACATGAATTTCACTTTAGTTCTCTATTCTAGGTCACTAGCAGAGTGAAATGCTAATTAAGTTGGGATTTCACTAAAATGAAGGTTGTAGGGAAGGATGCAGGAGCATGAAAGGGAACTATTGGTCCCATTTTGCTTGTGAAGGTTGCAATAAGATCACTCATTCTGCTATTTTTACCTACTCATTCCTTATTTTTCATCGCTGTTCAAAAAAAAGAGACTATAGTCACAAGATAGTGAAGATCTGCAATATGGTGATATTATTTTAGGATGGGGTCTCCAGGAATACAGTGCATATAAAAGTGGAGCTTGTCCTTACTCAAATGTGTACTGGTAATGTATACCAGGATATTTAACTGCAAAAGATTCAAACAATTGTTCTAACCTGGGACCTTTTATGTGGGAAGCAGGCACTCAACCACTGAGCTACACCACTCCCCAATAATTGTTCTTTAAAAAGACTTTATTCCTGGTAATAAATGATAAAGTTTAACAGTTTTTCTAACTTCTTGATACTTCTTTATAAGTTTCCTGGGTCCAGAGATCATGTAATTTAGTCTAATTTAGCAATGTATTAATATTGTTAGTATGGTTTTATTAATTAATGTTAAAATTGCTATGCAATGAGCAGAATCATATTATTGAGCATCAATTATGTATCTGGTACTGTTATAGTACATACAATTTTCTTGTTTAGTTCTCACAACAACCTT
>JAKSZT010054472.1:66364-109642 GCA_026826555.1 Tolypeutes matacus
TTTTCCTTTCTTGTGGTATCTTTATTTGGTTTTGGTATTAGGGTAATTAGGTGTTCCATGTAGTTGTTGAAAAAAACTGAGTTATTCTAAATTTGGCTGACTACATTGCATGCCTAAGGCATCGTGTAATATGTTCTTCTGTTGTTCGTGTTTCCCATAAACAACCTGGTAATTAGCTCTAGAAGCTTGGTTAGTTTTGGGTCCAGTTTTCTTGTTGCATCATATCAGGATGCATATAACGTATGCTTGTCTCACTTTTGGAAGAGTTGATTAGCCTGGGTATATACCTAATAAAAAGGAATGCATATGTTTGCCAAAAGACATTTATTAATGTTCATAAACACTTTATTCATAGTTATCAAACATTGGAAACAGCCCAAATGCCCATCAACAGTAAAATGGGTAAATAAATTATATTTGCATATGATGGAATATGATATAGCACTAAAAAGAAACAAATAACTGATAGATGCAACATCCATGTTTCTCACAGAAATATGCTGAGTGAAAAAAATTAACACAATAGTGCATTCTGTATGATTTCAGATATAAGATCAAACATTGGTTAAATTAATGTCTCATTTAAACATACCATAAGACAGACCAATGAAACAATACCATCTATTAAAAAGCCCTTCTTTTCCCCACTAATTGAGATTATCTCCTTTATCATATACTTCATTTCTATAGACACTAGGGTATATTTCTATATCATGTTCCATTAGTCTGTCTAGTCACATGCCTGTTTCACATTGTTTTGATTATAGGTTTTTTAAAATTTCATTTTGATTATAGAAGTTTTATAAGATTTTTAAAAAAGATTATTTATTTCTGCCTCCCTCACCTCCTGTTGTTTGCACTTGCTGTCTGCTCTCTTTGTCTGTTGGTTGTTTGCTCTCTGTGTCTGTGGTTTTTAAGAGGCACCGGGAATCAAACCTGGGACCTCCAATGTGGGAGGGAGGCACCCAATAGCTCCACCTACCTCCATTCCCTGCTTGTTGCATTTCCTCATCCTCGGACCTCCCATGTGGGAGGTGGGCACCCAACTGCTTGAGCCACATCCATTCCCGTATAAGATATTTTACTATCTGACGGGGCTAGCACCTTCCCCCTGTCATTGCTCTGCCTTTTTAGGGTTTTTCTAGGTATTTTTGCTTGTTTAGTCTTTCAGATTAGCTTTGTAATCAATTTGTCTTGCTTGAGGTGGGGAAAGAACTCCTAAAGGTATTTTAATATAGATTGCATAAAATTAATAGATTATTTTCAGGAGAAGTGGTACCTTTATGATGCTGAATTTTCTTTCCAAGAACTTGCTTTGTCTTTCCTGTTGTTTCTTTTAGGTGTGTTTTATAGATTTCCTTATAGGTTTTATATTTCTTTTTGTTGTTAAATTTAAACCTATTTTATTTTTTGCTGTTGTAAATGGGTTTTTTTTTTCTATTTATTTTTTCTATATATTTTATTAATGGGTAGTATACATGAAGACTTGATTTATGTATGTTAATTTTATGTCCTGCTGTTTTACTAAATTTGATTATTCTTTTTCCAATGAATCTTTTGGGTTTTCCAATTAAGTAATTATATTATCTGCAAATTAAGGTAGAGATAGTTCTACCTACTCCCTGACCTCACCCAGTTGATAGGTCTCTAATTGCTTTTTCTTGACTTTAGTTGGAAAGCTTCTAATATTTCCCCATTAAGGTGCTGTTTTTTTAAGTGGTTATATAAGTGAGATATAATTTACATGCTATGAAATTCACCCATTTTAACTTTAAAATTCAGTGATTTTTATTTTTAGTAAATTTATGGAGTTGGGCAGCCATTCCCACAATCCATTTGTATAACATTTCCATTACTCCAAAGTTCCCTTGTGTTCTTTTATGTTCTTTTATAGTGAATTTTGGATTGAAGGGTATATGATGGTGTATTTATATGTATGCTTGTGTGTATTTGTTTATAGTGTGTATTATAACAGTATAAACATTTATTTTATCATTTAAGGTAATATCCTTTAATTTCTATTCCATTGCCTATTTTAAATGCATGAATAATTAAAAAAATGTTTGTGATTCATGGTTAAATCAGCAGGCTCAAGTTGTAGTCTATTTTGGCATGGTGAAATAGAAAACTCTCCTTACTATAAAATACTGCAATATTTCAGTAAGTAATTTTTTTCCCCGTTAGTAAAGCAAGACAGCATTTCATATTCTGAAACTTTTTGTTCCATTTATTTGTTTAAGAGGATGGCATTCCCTGTGGATATGCTGGATGATTGCAGTCATGAGGAACTGGAAAATTCTGCTGAAGATTACATGTCAGAGCTAAGGTGTGGGGATCCTGAAAATCCAGAGTGTTTTTCTCTCCTCAATATTACGGTAAGGCATATTCTTCAGTGATTTTTATTTTTTCATTTGAGTTTATACATGAAACCATTATTCTTCCATTTTTCTCACTTTAAAGTATAATCATTCAGTGCTTGCTTTGGCAGCACATACACTAAAATTGGAATGATACAGAGATTAGCATAGCCCATGAGCAAGGATGACATGCAAATTCGTGAAGTGTTCCATATTTTTTTAAAAAAGTGTAAGCATTCATTTTTGAAATCTTTATCAGAAGTCTGTCAGATAAAATGGATAAATATTGGTTGTTAGCTCAGTAGTATGATCTGTTTTTGAAAAGACAAATTCCATAGGTTATTGCTTAAAATTATGTATAAGTAGTTGGCCTGTTTTACTAAGACTGGTTACCATATTTGACCTAACTCCCAATTTACTTTACATTTGAAATTTTTAAGATTGGAAATTACTTTTTAATTTTTAAAAGGCACATAACACTAAATTATACATTTTTGTGTCATGACTCTCTTCTCTCTTGATTAAAATAGTAGGATCAAAATTTTCAAATTTATGATATATTGTGATAGAAAGATCATTAGATTTGGAATCAAATAATTCTATTGGTTGGCAAATTCCCTAATCTTTGTAAGCCTCAGATTTTTCTTCTGGAAAATGATGTTGATTTAAAGGATTCTTTAAAGTCTTCTCCAGTATCAATATTTTATAATTCTCAGGATTATAATATTGTCTGTAAATGGAGAATTAGGGTTGGACTAATGAAGGCAAACAATTTTAAACCATTGCATGTTTCCTGTAGGAAAAATAAATTTGAATGGATTGTTTTACTAGAAAGTAGAATTTTCTTCATTCACATAGTCTAAATAACAGGTGATATACTAAAATTATTTTTAAAAGACTTATGGACCTCACAGTTTTTGTTTATATTCAGATGTGTAGCTAAATACAGTCATATGTATTGAAATAAATTTTCTTTTTTTTCCAAATATAATAAAATCCCTCCAAAAGGGAAATCTTTCTAGGTAAACTACTATTTTAGAGCCTAGACGTGTTATCTGTGAAATGAGAGTTTGTATAATTAGAATTAATGTAGACGGAGTTTAATGATTTGGTAAAAGTGTCTTGTTTCTGTTGTACATTCTCTTAATAGACCACTAATTTTTAATAAATTTCATTTCAGATTCCTATTAGCCTGCCAAATGTAGGTTTTGTACCACTTTATGGTGGCGACCAGACCCAGAAAATTCTTGCTCTTTTTGCACCTGAGGACTCGCTCACAGGTCTCTTTATTGATTAACTTTGTAAATTGAGGATTTTTTCTCCAAATGCTTAGAAACTTATTAAAAAGTAACTAAATGGGGGCAGATGTGGCTCAAATGGTTGGGCATCCGTCTCCTATATGGAGGGACCTGGGTTCGATCTCTGGGACCTCCTGGTTAAAAAAAAAAATAAAATAAAATAAAAAGTAGCTAAATGGAGGAGTTTAAAAACTTGTTTTAAACTGTAATTTTAGGAAAATGTGGTTCTCAGTTACTTATAATTAAATATTTAATGGGTGAAATAAAGTAAAATAAAGATATGACATAAATGGTACCACATTATATTGTAAAGTATGAGTATATTTAAGGGTATCAATATAAATCTTATCTACCAAACAGCAGTATTGTATACCTTAAGACTTAAGACTTGAATGTTAACAGTGATTTATTCCTTTTTAGCTGTGGCACTTTACCTTGCTGACCAATGGTGGGCTATTGATGATATTGTGAAAACATCTGTCCCTTCTAGGGAAGGGCTTAAGCAGGTAACGAGATTCTGTAAATTAAAAAGTGCTTCTTATGAGGCCACTTCATATGTTTCTCATAAACAATGATGGTTTTTGAAGTTATTGGGCTCCCATTTCCATTTTAATATAACCAGGTTCTAGTGAACACTTTGAGTTTCATTCTTATTATGTAACTAGCACTCAGGTTGGCTTTCTCAGTTTCATGTGGCTTTAAAAGAATCTGGCAGTTGGGTCAGAAAAAATGAATACTTTTGGGGTTAGATGAGGGTAGCCACCTACTCTTACCAACTTTAGCTTCTGATTTTCTTACTCTATCGAGGAAAACCTACTTTGTATGGATGTTTAGCTTCTCTGTCTGCAGCAGCTAGGAAACTTGCTTATCAGTAGGGCCACCTTCGGTGGTCTATACAATGTTTTAAACAGGACCAGATTTGTGAAAAAGCAAGCTTCCAGCCTCTGTAGGAGTATAAGTTGATTTTCATGCTAGAGGCAAAAGGGTTTAAAAGATATCTCTGGTGCTCTGAGTATTAGAGGATAAATAGCACAGGATAGGAAAACCCACAGAAACCAAGATGTGAAATATCCAAGAGAATGGGGCAAAATAAAAAAGTGTTGACATCTTTGGTGTCCGGAAAAGCATGATTTACAGTTAAGTGGTGGAATAAGAAACTCTGACTTGGTAGAGGCACATTAGACTCTTCTCACTAAGGAGGATACTGATTTTTTTTTTGAGAAACACTACTCCACTCTCTGCAGAATAATATAGAGAATTCATAGAAATTAGTATATACAGCAATCCTTGTTAATTAATCCCAAGAAGAAGCCGAAGGGAATAGAGTTCACAGAAATTTATTTGTACCCTGCTATTCCTTCTCCAGAACGTTTCTAGAATGGACAACGTCTGCCAAAAATTGTCAAATATGCAAAATGCCAGTGACTTTGTTTTATTCTTATGGTGCAGTTGAAACAATCAGAAGAAGCAAGGAAAGCATGTTTAGAGATTTATGACATCATGGATAGGAAAGTGAGAAACTATGAAACTTCTGGGTAGGATAGTGTTTTCATTTCTTCCCTTTGAGTTTGGGACTCTGAAAGAGATAGGAGAATATGAGAATAATACTCAGTATTGTTACTTATGGATGTTGCCTTATTCTTTCAGAATGTGCCTTAAGGTACCAGAATGATGGCCCATCTCACCAAAGAGTGGGAAGACTATTTACAGCTGGAGATTTGCCAGTCTGATAAAGACTTTTGACCAAAAAATAAAAGGGAAGAGGAATAAAAAACATGTATAAAAGCCATAAAATTGGGGGATTAGGTAGCAATAGAAGAGTATAACTTGTTTCAGGAACGGATCTTATAGTAAAAGGAAATATGTTGTCAGGAAAATTAACATCCTGAGGTGTTTAAACATGACTGAGGTTTGATACATTATAGAGGACATTTGGGTATGAAAGTTAAAGTGAAATATTATTATTATAGTATATTGTATCCTCTCTTAGCCAAGTGAGGAAACTATGAAAACTCTAGATAGGGATTTGAATGGGGAAGAGTAAAAACCAAAAATAAGACTGAAACTATTTGGACTCCTACAATAGGTATCCTTCCACCTTAAATACCTTTATGACACCATCACCTCTTGAGAGGTAGAGAAATCAGTGTAGTGAGCCCGCTATTTTAGTGAAAGCCTGACTAATAAGGAAGAATTGGCTGATAAAGTTACAGGAGGGAGTGACAGTTCTTCTGTTAACAATCACATGACTTTGAGCAAGTGATTTATTTCTACAAACCTTATTTCTTTCTTCCTCACATTGTTGTGGTGAAAATTAAATGAGATAATAAAAGATCATAACCCTGTGTCTGAAACATAGTGCTCAATTAAATGGGGGGAGGTCCTCAGTAGCATACTGCAAAACTTTGTCCTTTTTTCTGTCCTGGTCATCATCTTATCAGTTACTAAGATGAAGACTTAGAAGGCATTCTTATCAATTCTGTATGACACACTGCTAATGAGCAAACTAGGCTGTGAAAAACAGAATTAAGAAACAAAGAGAAGGGTCTAACATGAAATTAATTAGGGATAAATGTAAAATAATACACATAGGTTCCAAAAAATTAACTGTACATGCATACAGTGAAGACCAAACTGAAACAGCAGCATTATGAACAAGATTTGGGATTTAGTTAATTAGGAGTAAAATCAAGGTAAGGAAAAAAACTTAAGTTTATTAAGAAAAGCCCCATTGTCACAGCAGTATCTTTAATGTGTATATCTGCAACATTTGCATGAAGAGAGATGTTAGTGATCTGAAGGAATTTCAAGGGAGAGGACTAGAATGGCAAAATACCCCATATTGCATTAGATTAGCCTTTCTTTCAGTGCTAATGTTTAGCTTTGGTGTTAAATTTAGGGGACCATCATGGCTGTCTTCAAATATTTTTGTAGGCTGTGTGCCTCCAGAATATAAAAGTACAGTCTTGGGGAAATAGATTTCAACTCAGTATGAGGAAGAATTTTATAATGGTCAGAGCTGCCCAACCAAGCCTGGACTAGGTTGCTTTGTAAGCTAATGAACTCATCGTTTCCTGTGTGTTTTTGGTCTGGGAGATATTCCTCTCAGGGATATATTTGAGAGTGGTGTATGTATGTATCATTTCTCTCTCTACTCAACTATTTAGAAGGCAAACTTTACTTTAAGGTGACTTGGGGAAAATATACTTTATGAACAGAGCTCTTGTTTTTAACAGTGAAAAATATATGTGGCGGGGAAACACTATTTGATGTCAGTGTTGGGGAAGGGAGGTTTCTTTGTGACAATATAATTGCACATAAGAAATGTGTATTTCCATTGTATGACTGCTCCAAAATATCTTTTCATAAGACTTCTATGATGCCATTGACTTCTTTTATCTGGTCTGGCAGACGGGTATGTGCAAGTGTGTACGTGGGGAGGGGGTAAGTGGGGGGTGTTATTCTTTATAGTTAGACAGCAAAGACGGACCTGTCAGGTGAACATTTTACGTGGAACTATGAGATAGAGTCTTTTCCCAAGAGGATAATTATGACTTCCCTCATCAAATGAGGTAATTGTCCTTAAAGTCTGAAGGGGATAACAATAAGCGATTTATTTTTATTCCCCTTATTTGAAGGTCGAAATGGGGTTAAAAAAAAAAAGAGTTGCAGCAGTATAGGGTGTGGAAGACCCTGTGTCTGGGCATCTGGAAGCAGAAAGAACCCTGAGTACTAAAAGAGGAGACAGGGGGATTGGTACATTGGAAACCAGTTTTTGCCTGTTTTAGAATTTTGCTGAGAGGCAGTATTACAAGCATAATATGTGTCTGTAGAAATAGGTTGCTATTGGTATGAATGATTTGTCTCATCTTTGAGATAATAAAATGTTTTACAAATAATTTTGACTGAATCAGAACTGCTTTAAATGCTAGAATGAGGTGTGGGAGCAGGGAGCAAGGTAAATAGCATCTCTTAATTGATGCATATTATAACTGTTCTGCCTGGTGTTTGACTCTCTTTGTAGGTGAGCACTCTTGGGGAAAGAGTGGTTCTATATGTTCTGAATCGAATTATTTATAGAAAACAGGAAATGGAGAGAAATGAGATCCCATTCCTGTGTCATAGCAGTACTGATTATGCTAAGATTCTGTGGAAGAAAGGAGAGGCCATTGGGTTTTATTCAGTTAAGCCTACAGGTGAGTGTTTAAAAGTTCTTTAAACCGTGTATTATGAAAACTCCCCTACTAGGCCCCCAACTGTATAAATATGTCTGTTAAATTGAGGTGATTTTATTTAGTATATTTCTTGGGAGTACTTTGATTCTCCCATTCTATAAAAGTAAGGATTGTTAGGAAGGTATTTTTAAAAAACAAAAATTTAACGGAAAACTTCTCCACTTACATGGAGAGAGTTGTACAGTTGACCCTTCAATTTGTCCATCTTCTCTCCACTTCCTTTCCTTTGTTTAAATGTTGTTGATTACTTTGATTCCTGCTGCTATCACTGTTGCTGGCTCCTTTTAAAGCTCCAGTCCATCTGTGGACCAAACCCTTTTTGCTTACTGCAGATGATGCTGGCTAACATTAAAGAGAAACTTGGTTAATGACCAAGAAAAACAAAGTCCTTTAATATGTATTGAACATACAGACTACTTTGAAATTGTTTAGTTTCTAAAGTTGGATTTCTGATCCTAAGGCCCAACTATACTCCTCCCCTAACAGGCTAGTACAGCTTCACACTTACTTTACCTGTTTTCCAATTCTTACAGCTTCCTAAGAGCTCCTGGGACCAGGATAGAGTCTAGCTACTGTCCTATTCTAACCTGCTTATTCTGTGCACATATACTCCACACCTTAACAATCACCAAATAAAGAAGTTTGCCTTGTTTTGTACCTGACCAAAAGATTTTTCACAGAGAACACTCACATTATTTTTCTTTCTTCTTTCCATTTCAAACCTTACAAATGTAGTTCTTCTAGATCCAGTCTAAAAGTCATACCAAATTCACTGCTGATTTGAAGAGCAGTTGTGACTGGTACCTTAATCACATAATTAGTACACATTTATGAGAATTAGTGTATATAGTCTATAAAAGGAAGGTCACTTTTTCACAAGTATAAAAAAACTGTGATGTATAGTTTTAAATTTGGTTTTGCTTTATAGTAAATACTTTGGGTCTCCGTTAATATGCTATTTTATTTTTGTATAAATCTGAAATAGAGCCAATTTATGTAACTTCAGAAAGTTATGGTTGTACATGGGAAAATATAACACTTGTTAAATGCAGGCTTATTGCTGCATTGCATAAAACGCAACATTCCTTTTCAAAATGTTTTAATAAGTTTGGGACTGCAGTGTAATTTAATTGCTTTATGCTATAGTTTATAAATGGTAATTCCCATGGGAATTGAAGGCTTCTTCGCAGATGGGCTCCAGGGGAGTTTCCTACCTGAAACTAACTCAGATATTCGAAGCACATATTAGTTTATATTTTTTTATTTACAGCTTGCTTTTCCTGACAGACACAATGGATAAAAGGCATAACATTTCTCAAAGAGTATTTCTTATCAAAATTCGATTCCAGGAGTGTGTTCCTCTTCATTTTATGTGCATTTTGGGACTCCTCCTCTCCTCTGGGACCTGCCTCTGTTTTTGCTTGTTCTGATCACTCCATTTTATATCCTCAGGCTTCCAAGTGTTACTATACCTACCACTTTTAGTACCTTCCACACTTCTCTACTAGGTGCCTTATTTCCTTACTATGTTTTTAGTTCTTTCTCTCTGTAAGTTGTGGCTCTCACCTACCTGATAACAATGGAAGTAAGTGTGTTTACACTAGATTTTTCAGCAGTAACCATTTAATTCAGTCTAGACATGCTTTTTTGTACAAGGGATATCTAAAGATAATTATAATATTTTAGGAAATATGTTCCAAACAAATGCTACAATACTTTCATATTGAAGTATTCCTGATATACTTATTACATGTCAAAACTGTGTCAGTGGGAGGCGGCTGTGGCTCGATCAGTGGGGCTCCCGTTTGCCACGTGGGAGGCCCTGGGTTGGGTTCCTGGGGCCTCCTGGTGGGGGCGGGCCCGCCCGCACGGCGTGGTTGGCTGACCCGGTGAGCGCGGGCAGCAGGGGGGGGGGATGGATGAATAAATAAATAAAATCTTTAAAAAAAAAAAAAAAAAACTGTGTCAGTAGCAAATAGTTAAGTTTTAGTAAGCAGATTTTTAGTAGAATGAAAGACTTGTGAAATTATTCATTATTTATGATTTTTAAAATTAAATAGCAAATCAATATTTGGGGATATTAGTTGTGACATAAAAATAGCCTTGACATATAATAGGAGACTTTATTTATGAGACCAAATTCTATTACAGTACAGTGAAATTCAAGAAACTATAACTTCTTATTTGCTTAAAATAGGTCACAATCAGGAACTTACAGGTTTTTTTTTGTTTGTTTGCTTGTTTTTGAGGTAGGATAGGTAGGTAGTTTATTATAAAGATATTTGTGTTTTTTTGTTTTTTTCTACACTTATTTTAATGTCAAGGTCTCATTAATTCCTTTAGATAATATTTCATTTTTTCTTGTTATTTGTATCATGTTTTATACTTCTCCAAAATTCTCCAAAAACACCAAATATTTCAAAGTAGTTTTTAAATTAATGTTTGTTTAGCAGTCAAAGGAGAGCTTCGGCAAAGTTCCAGAATTTACCTTAATTTATTGGCTAAATGAATGTTTTCACTTCTTTGATCAGCAGTTACTGACTGCTGGTTCTTTTAGCAAATATTTTTGGAAAAGAACATGAGTGAGATTTAAGATAGTGCCACTGTTTTCAAGTCGTGGATAATTCTTGAAAACTCTTGTTTCACATCTTATAAAGTTTCTCAGTTGTGATGGTTGGCTCATATCTAAACTTAAGCTCTAGGGAGGGAGTGGGGAACAAAGAGAAGCAAAGTGATTCATAACTCCCCCACACTCCCTCAAATCCAAACAGTGAAAGGATTCATAAAAAATTTGTCCTAGTAATTTAGGGTTGAGGTTTAGTAATCTTACTTTGAAAGTTTATTTTAAGCTATTTATTATCAAAATAAGCATATTTGGGATTTATCATATTGAAATTTAAATTGTATTTTATAATCCTAAATTCTTAGAAATGATTATCTTCCCAGTAACCATAATCTAGTTACATGTTCAGACCTTCTATTTATTAAACAATAATTTTAGCAATAGTAATATTTCAGGTCATATATGTTGCCAGTATCAGACTAATTTCCTGAATTTCTGGATGTTTTCACGTTATGACATTTTGTTCATAAATAAATGTATTCTTTCAGTCACAGTCTTTCAGTCAATCTTTCAAGTATAATTCCAAGTCATATTTATAAGTATTATACTTTGCAAGTACAATTCCAATGTTTTGAAAATCATCTATTGACAATAAGAGTTGTACTTAAGGAGGAACCAGGAATTTAATTCAGAATTATCTACAACCATTAAGAATGAAAAAGAATAAGAATAGTTAAATTAGTTTGAGATACTAGAGTGTAAGAATTTTTCTTATAAGAAAAATTTACATTCTTGTTGACTCCATTTCTCCTCACAAGGATTCAGAAGGGAAATAATGTCCTTCTCCTTCATATATGGGTGGTTACATTTAAGCGGAAACTTACGAAAATAGTTAAATATATAAAAATGGAAAAATTGACTCTATGAAAGAAAGATAATTGCTCTTACTTACAATTGCTCTCTGAATTGTTTGGCTTTATTTCTTTAAATATAAATATATTTGGAAATACACAATTTACTATCTTAATTCTTTTATATTAAGTATTGTTATTCCAAATTAAACAAAATTATTATGGTTTAGTAGACAGGAACTTACTGGTATTATGTCTTTTTAGCGCAAAATTACCCAGCCAGTTCTTGTAAAGCTTTCAGTCCTTCATCTTTTATTATAGAAATATATCACAGGCATATATTATATTCATTTTATTTTTAGTTAATTCTGGGGTTCACAAATAGAATAGAATTATCTTTCTTTTATTTTTTAAACAAAACAACTACAAGCTGGCTGATCCTTGAGTCCGTTTTTACTATGGAAAGAAAATGTCTGACAACACTTTTTTATTTTTTAAATATAAATATGATAGTTAACATCTTCCAATTTTCAAATGGTCACATATTATAATAGAATAATCAAAGGAGAGATGGCCCCCATCCCCAAGGTAAAAAGCATATCTTTATCTTGCCAGGTGAAGAGTAACACACTTTATATTGTCTAAATTTCAAATCAAGTTCTATGTTAAAAAAAAATACATGTATACTAGCATAAGCTTTTATTCTAATTATCTTGAAGATGAAAATCTTTGTAAGTTTCTACCTATGTATTCTTTAGAACCACCCCACTGTAAAATATTAGCAACATTTACACTTGAGGAAAATCAGCTACATTTATTTGTGGGTTCATATCCTCTCCAGGTGCTTGCAAGATTTTATTTATACAGCTTTGAATGTGCTGTTGGATTCGGTTAGCTAGTATTTTGAGAATTTTTGCTTCTATGTTTATTAGAGATATTGGTCTTTAATTTTCTTTTCTTATAGTATCTTTATATGGCTTTAGAATGAGGGTGATGTTGTCCTTTTAGAAAAATTGGGGAGCATTCTCTCTTCAGTTTTTTGGAAGAGTTTGAGCAGGATTGGTGTTCTTTTGCAGTGTTTGGTAAAATTCCCCTATGAAGCCATCTAGTTCTGGGCTTTTCTTTTTTCGGAGGATTTTGATTACTGATTCAATGTGTTTACTAGTTATTGATTCGTTGAGATCATCTTATTATTTATTTGTTTACTTTTAACCAGTTTTACACACACACACACCCCGTTTTTTTTTTTTTTTTTGCTGTTTTTGTATTCATTCGCTGGGCAATTCTCTGTGTCTGTTTCCTGCCCATTCTTCTCATCCTTCTCCTGTCTTCACCGGGATTCGATCCTGGGAACCTTCCACGTGGGAGAGAGGCGTCCTACCGCCTGCGCCCCCTTAGTTCCTGGTTTTTCAGCGCGTCTTGTCTTGGCTCTCCCTTGTATCACTCTCTTGTTATGTCGTCATCTTGCTGTGTGACTTGGCGGGGCCTGTTGGTGCACCCGTGCGCGAAGCCTGACAGCGTACCTGTGCACGGGGCCTGGCGGCGAACCTGCTCTTGGGGCCTGGTGGCCAGCACGCCTTCTATATTTTTATTTATTTTTACTGGGAGGTCCCGGGGATCAAACCCAGGTCCCTCCATATGGGAGATGGACGCCCAACCATTTGAGCCACATCTGCCCCCTTGTTGAGATCTTCTATTTCTTCTTGAGTCAGTGTAGGCAGTTTGTGTTTGTAGGAATTTGTCTATTTCATCTAGATTATCAGTTTGTTGGCATACAGTTTTTCATAATATCCTCTTAAAATCCTTTTTATCTCTTTGGGGTCGTTAGTAATGTCCCTGTTTTAATTTCTGATTTTATTTACTAGTGTTTTTTCTCTTTTTTCTTTGTTACTCTACCTAAGTTTGTCAATTTTATTTATCTTTTCAAAGAACCAACTCTTGGTTTTGTTGATTCATCTGTTGTTTTTGTATTTTTTATTTCATTTAACTCTGCTCTAATCTTTTTTTCCTCCCTTCAGCTTGATTTGGGTGTAGTTTGCTCTTCTTTTTCTAGTTCTTCCTGTTTTGAGGTTAGGTCTCTGATTTGAAGCCTTCTTTTTTAATGTAAGCACTCAGAGCTATAAATTTCCCTTTCAAGACTGCTTTTGCTGCATTCGGTAAGTTTTGCTATGTTGTTTTTTCATGTTTGTTCGTCTCAAGATATTTCCTAATTTCCCTTCTGATTTCCTCTTAATCCCATTGGCTGTTTAAGAGTGCTAATTTCCACACATTTGTGAATTTTCAGTTTCCTCCTGTTATTGATTTTTAGTTTCATTCCACGGTTTTACAAGATACAGTGTATGATTTCAGTATTTTTTAATGTATTGAGATTTGTTTTGTGAGCTAAGTGTCTATCCTGGAGAATAATCCATGTGCACTACAGAAAAACATGTATTCTATTGCTGTTGCTTGAAGTGTTCTCTATATGTGTGTTAGGTTAGTTGGTTTAGAGTATCTTTCAAGTCTGTTATTTCCTTATTGATCTTTGTTGAACATGTGTATAAGCTTCCACTCCCACTTGCAATGCCACCAAAATAACAGTAAAGACACTTTTAAAAAGCATAATTTCAAAATGACAAAATGAATAGGAGATAAGGGAAAAGAAACAAAATTTTATAAACTGGAAAACGAGACATGTGATAACTGAATCCTAAGATGCCCATAGAGGAAAACAGGCATCAAATTTTTATTGCAGAACCTTCAAAAAATTCAGTTATATATATATATATATATTTGAAGTACTGGGGCCCAGGGATTGAACCTCAGACCGTCATACATGGAAAGCCAATGCTCAACCACTGAGCCACATCTGGTCCCCTAGTTATTTTTAAACACAAGGTATTTCTGGAAGGTGGAACTAAAAGTAGGTTAACATAGCACAGCTGGACAATTTCCCCAACATTACCCTAATAAAAGACATAGTTCTGGGAGTACCTGAAGTCTTTGAGGTATGGTGGCATAGTTTAAGGGAAATAATTATTTATTCCACAACAGTAATATTGACTCTTATTTAAAATTGATTCTTCTGAGAAAGTGCTTGCTGACAAAATGTTTCTTTTTATAGTTTTCCTTTTTCCACTTTATAAGATGCGGATATACCTTCATCTACCCTTAATTTTACCATCATTTACTTACCTGAATTTGTAAAGACCTCCAAATTGCTACCAAAAACAAAACAAAGCAAAAGGATGGGTTGGTGGATTCTAAATATTTTTGTAGCTGTGGTGAAAGTGATTGAGTTTAATGACTAGGTGATTTCATTTTGCAAGACAGGAGGTTTCTATTTGCTTTCTACAGACTTGAAGGAGGATTTAATTGAGTTCTTAGAAGATTATTAAAAATAGTACTTTATGGTGGATCACTGTATGATATCTGGCATACCAGTGTAAGGGAGCTCACAGAATTGATTAACATTGCTGTAACAAAACTTTTTTCCTTCTACTTATTTAAGTTCTTAAACTCATATCTATAAAAATAATAAGTAGGAATAGAATAATGCTGAACCCTATTTCATTCTAGTACTGAATGATATTTATGGACTCATAAACCAATCTTAAAAAATAAAAGTAAAAAATAACATTAACTAAAATTTTGTTTTGAATAATTTGTTTTCCAAATGTATAAAAAATTTGTTTTGATAATTGTGAACTAATATTAATTATAATGATAAGTCAAAATTTCTTCTGATTTATATTAGGTCCTTATGGTCACAGGAGAATTAAAAAATATATTTTTATATATAGGTATTCTTGCAGAGAAGAATTACTGGATAAACAATAAACTTTCAAGGATAGTAATATATTGCATCAAGGTAACATTCTGTAGAAAATAGTAGGAATTCAAGAAGTAAAAGGAACCGTGTAAAATTTCTGAGTGTTAGGATGTTATTTTTTCAAATTTAGGGAATAGTGGGCATCACATTGCTGTAGTTTTTGGAGTGCCTTTGATACATTTAAGAATTATGTAATAGTTTTTATTTAAGTCAGTATTATTTATTTATTGCAAAAGGAAAAATAATAACATTACATTGGAGAAACCTGGCAGGTTAACACCATATTAACCAATAGATCACAGTTAACATCACCCATAATAAGATATAGCGACATCATGTACCTCCTGAAATGATGTACTGAGAAGAGCACAACATCATTTCTGTTGTATTTTTGCCCAAAATGCTTAACTTCAATTTAATCATGAGAAAACTTTAGACAAAACAAAATTGAGGGCTATTCCTCAGAATAATTGACGAGTATACTCCAAAAGTGTTGAGGTAGCTGGAGGGATTGTCAAAGATGAGAGGAGATTAAGAGATGTGAAACTCAATGCAGGGTTGGATCGTGGATTTGATTGTGGAACAAAAAAAAAGGGCAGTTGTGGAAAAACTGGTGGAATTTTAATAATGTCTTGAGTCTAGTTAATACCATTGTATCAATGTTAATTTTCTGATTTTAGTAATAGTACTCTGATGATGTCAGATGTTAACTTCAGGGGAATCTGGGTAAAGGATATACCAGAACTCTTTGTAATGTTTTTACAACTTTAAGTCTAAAACTGTTGTCAAAATAAATTGTTTTTAAAAAGTTAATTTTAACAATATGCCAGAAATTATATCCTTTATAATTGTTGAATATATGAAAATTTTAGATGTCTCCAAAGATGTATGAATACGTAGTATTTCAAAATTATTTTCAGGATTACATGAAAATGTTTTGTTTGAGGAATTTGACTAGTCTGAGAGAAAAGAAAAATCTAAAAATACCAATATAAATGGTTCCCCTGGGAAATGACCCAGCCAGATCATGCTGCTATGATGCTCATGGTCACCAAGCTGCACCATACATACAGAGCTTCTAACCAGCTTTTTAATGTCTCATTCTTAAGTATAATGAAAGACAGAGATGAAAACAAATAAGAATAAAGACAATTTGGAGGAGAAATATGATGCATTAAAAGAGCCTTTAACATTTTTGGAAAAATAAGAGTAAATCATTGCATCCAAGATGAGAATAAGATATAGTAAAAGAATGTTAAAAGAGTGCTTGGAAATTAAATTAAAAATGTAATAGAAGGAAGATAAAGTTGAGAGAAACTGACCAGCGTAGAGGGCCAAAAAAAAAACAAACAAAACCACAAAAACAAAACAGACCATATATATTGGAAAATAGAAAAGATAAAATTAGAGGAATAGTATAAATAATAAATGTTGCGGAAAGAGTGAACAGAGAATTTTTTTTTTTTTTTTTTTTTTTAAAGATTTTATTTATTTATTCATTCATCCATCCCCCCCTGCTGCCCGTGCTTGCCGGGTCAGCCAACCATGCCGTGTGGGCGGGCCCGCCCTCACCAGGAGGCCCCGGGAACCGAACCCGGGGCCCCCCATATGGCAAACGGGAGCCCCACTGATTGAGCCACAGCCGCCTCCCCAGAGAAATTGAAGGAAAGAATTCACCAATGAAATTACTGAAGAAAATTTCTCACAATTATAGAACATGCATTTCCAAATTAAACGGCCCACTAAATGTCCATCACAGTGAGTTAAAATAGACCTGTACCAAGAGAGATTATTGTGAAGTTTCAGAACTTTTGTGATAGAGGAAAAACTTTGTAGACTTCCAGGGAGTGAGAGAAAGATTTATACAAAGGGTCTAGAATCAGAATGATAGTGGATTTCTCAATAGCAACATTGAAAACTATAAGTGGAGCAATGCCTTTAAGATATGGAGAGGAAATGATTTCCAATGTGATATACCCAGTCAAATTATCATTGAAGTATGAGATTAAAAGAAAGAAACTTTTGGATGGTTAGTTTCAAAACAATTTACTTCTTATATACTTTCTCATGAAAGTAGTAAAGTTTGTGCTCTAACAAAACATGAATAGGACCACCCTGGTCTGTACCCTTGGTTACAGAAAAAGTCAGTGAAGAGAAATTATCCAAATTGCTCTTAAGTATTTTCAAGTCTAATAAATTATTAATTAACAAAAAACCCCAGAAAAACCACATGAAAGTAAACCAAGAAAGAAAGATACTGGATCAGGAAACAGGGGAGCTAAACTAAGAGGAGATCCTCAAATCAGAGCTGTGAAAAAGTTCTAGAGCTGCACTATCCACTTTGGTAGTCACTATCCATATGTGGCTATTTAAATTAAAATGAATTAAAAGTAGAATTAAAAATTCATTTCCTCAATTACACAAACCAGATTTTAAGTGCTCAGTAGCCACATGTGGTTAGTGGTTACAATGTTGGACAAGTAGATTCAGAATATCTCTATCATTGTACCAATTTCTTTTTGGATGGCACTCTTCTAGCAACTGATCAAGATTGGAATAGGTCAGAATGCTCTGGGACACTGATTCAAGCATATGGAATTGGAGTGGATGTGGCTGAAGCAGTTGGGCACCCGCCTCCCACATGGGAGGTCCCGGGTTTGGTTCTCAGTGCCTCCTAAAGAAGACGAGCAAGACAGTGGGCTGGTGCAGTGAGATGACACGAGAGACAAAACAAGCAGGGAGCAGATGTGGCTTACGCAACTGGGTGCCTCCCTCCCTAAAAAAGAAGATGAGAAGACACAGCAGACTGAGTGCAGACAGCAAGCACAAACAATAGGGGCAATAAATAAATAAATATTTAAAACAAAATAAAAAATATGGAATTGATAGAATACTTGATGTATTTGAACTTATCAAGATAAGATTTATATAGCGCTGGGAAAATTTAGAGGATAAATTAGAGATAAATACCAAATCATTAGTGATAAGCCATTATTAAGGCAATCAAAAAGCAGTACAGGAAAGGAGAAACAATCACGATAATACTACATGGCTCACTTCTCAAAAGCGTTTTATACTATCTACAAAGTACATGCATGACTTTGATTAAAAACAAAAGTTAAAAATTAAGAAAATAAATGGAACTACTGTGCTCAAAGTTTGAATACTATCTCTCACAAAACTAGCTGAACTTCATAATTCATCATGGGACATATAATGATCAGAGCCACCTGTTAAAAGTAAGTAGAAAACAAAAGAAAACCTAAGTAGAAAATTAAAACATCTCATACAGCTATTTAAAACAAAACAAAAATCATTGGTTTATTCAGTGGGTTTTGTAACTTTTTGCCTTATGACATGAAACAATAAAATACATAAATTTGTGTAAATCAGATTTCATATTTTAGTGTAGACAAGCTGAGAGGAAAACAAAATTGAGGAGACTTCATTAGCTGCAAGTTTGGAAATGTTCACTGTTATTTGGCTTCAATTGTGAGCCACCTTGATTCAATTTGAAGACCCATAATTTGAGGAAACATGGTGAAAGAACCATATTAGAGATGATCAGTGTCATCAACAACTACCGTAAGTCAATTTGTTGACTCAGTTCTGAAGGGATTTATAATCAGTATATATTTTTTTGTAATTTCCATTTGAAATGGAGTTTATAACAGCAACATTTCTTCCTCTGTTTTCATTTGCTAGTCAGCTTTCTTTATGATTTTCAGACTTTTTATTACTAGAGCTAACTCTATGACATTTCCCTATTTTTTTTTTGTACAGATCATTTATTTCCTACTCACTAAAGTTCATAATTCTGGTCCTGTTTTAAGATTATTTTAAGAAATAACAAACAGTGTGATAAGAATTGATAATATAGCTAAAGGCAAAACATAGCTGATATTTGTGCTGGAGAAAGATTGAGACTATATTTTAGGAGTCCAGTCTGGGTGTAATCCTTTTCTTAGGGAAATGAGCAAAGGCATGCGGGAGTCCCATATTGTTCTGGGGCTATCTAAAATGTGTCATTGGGAAACCAGACAGCTACTTTGTTCAGATGAAATGCTAGCTGTCTTTGAAAAAAGACACTTTCCAGTAAGAGTTCTATTTATTAGGAAAATAGAGCTGATCCCATTCTCAGTGGAGACACAGAAATGACTGGTCATGGCTTCAGTCCTCAAAGCACCAAATAGTCCAGGAAATTATAGTTACCAAAGGGCTAACCATAAATCAGTTTGATAAGTAATGTATTTAGATATCAACAGTGGTAGTCACTGAAGAGCAAGCAGTTACTTTTGTCTGCAGGAAGATGTCACTGAGAAAATAGTATTTAAAAGTGTCTTTGTAACATAAGAAAAATGGAAGGGAAAGAACGTTTTTAGTAAATATATGAAAGGATTATAAATATATGAAGGAAGATACAGAGTTCCAAAAGCTCAAGGTGTATTTGGGACTGCACCCAAAAGAGGCTGGTGGACTAAAGGGTAGACATTGTAGGGTGGGGAGAGGTAAACTTTGAACTTCCTTTGTGAAGGGTCTTAAATGTCACACTAAAGTTTGGAATTTCATAGGCAAGGAAGCAAAGAATTTCATGTAGGACTGGCATGATTGAATGTTAGGTAATTTGCAGCATTTGGGTGATTGATAGGAAAATTGTAGAACAAAGTCAGGGAAGTCAATCAAAGGTGCTATTTAGTAGTGTAGGTGAAAGAAGGACCAAAAAATAGGAAA
The DNA here is from genome assembly GCA_026826555.1 of Tolypeutes matacus. Lineage (NCBI taxonomy): Eukaryota > Metazoa > Chordata > Mammalia > Cingulata > Chlamyphoridae > Tolypeutes > Tolypeutes matacus. Next base: position 86,211 of record JAKSZT010054472.1, read on the forward strand.
ATGGCAGTTGGAATAGAGAAGGAAACAGATTTGAGGGAGCTTTGGGGGTGGACAGAGTGCAGTGACTCCATTGCCTTTAACATTGAGAGCCAAGGGGAGGAACCAGTGATGAAGCTTGAGGGTTTCAGTTTGTGTGCCTAGATAATGGTAGGAGATAAGACAAAAGGAGGAGTTGGTTTGGTAATAATTGCGTTCAGTTTTGGATAAGTAAAGTTCAATGTTCTTATGGGACATGTAAGTAGAGATGCATAACTGGAGTATGAAGCACATGAGAGACGTAGGGTATTTATGTGGGCCCCAGAAGTCAATGTAATTTAAAAATTTGGATGAGGTCGCTCAAAACTATTGTACAAAATGAGTATGTGTGTTTGTGATACTTTATGTATATAGTCATCAAATACTCTTTGAATGTGAAAATTTGATAGTTGATGGTTTTGAAAGTCAGTCTAACAAGTCTTGATAGTGATACAGATTTCATAAAATGGCAGTGAGCTATTTGTCATATTTTAGATGATACTGTTAGCAAATATAAAATATATAGCTCTTCTCAGACATATACATTATGATGTGTAAAAGCAGTTAGATATCTTACAATTTTATAAAGCATTTTGTATTATAAAGTTCATAAATTTCTTCAATATTCTTGACATAAGGAAAAAACTAAACATTTTTAGAAAGACCATTAACTCATGTTTACTTAATGTATACGTATCTATGGCCTTTTAATGTGAATAATTGGTTTCTGTTCTTATGACTACAGGAAGCATATGTACCTCATTTCTTACCCAAAGCTACCAACTGCCAGTTCTTGATACAATGTTTGTGAGAAAGAAATATCGAGGCAAAGGTTTTGGACTTCATATGCTGGAGGATTTTGTTGATTCCTTTACGGAAGATGCACTTGGCTTACGGTACCCTCTGTCTTCTCTCATGTACACAGGTAAATGGACTGGGTTAAAATGTTAAACTCTTGTGTCATTGTCACTTCTGACTTATCCAGAATATTGTAAATATGCATATATTGATATCAAATGAATTTGGATTCTTTGGCTCTCTAGGCTTATCTTCCCAAATGTGTCCTTTCTCATATATGGATTTTGGGGGGTATGGTACATTTTTTTAAAGAAATAATACACATAACATAAATTTCATCCTCAAAAAGTGTGTAATTCAGTGATTTTAGTATATTCACAGAGTTAAGAAACCATCCCCTAAGCTAAGCTTTCCTGGCTTGCCCAGCAAATGTAGTCCTTCACCTAACTGTCCCCTGCAGCCCTGAGTGAATTGTTGTGTCTTTAAATTTTCACCACCTGCAGCACTGTGCTGGGAGGAATGAAACAGTGGCTGCTACCACCTTAGTCCTGAGTGGGGTTGAAACAATAGCTGCCCTCAGAGCCAGGACCCAGTGATCCAAGTTTGCTGATCAGAAGCTGTGGTTGGTGATTGGCTGTGTCCACCCTTTTTCTTAGGGACGAGGACTTTTATAACCCTTTCTGTTGGCCAGCAGCTAGTCAGAGACTGGGCCCCAAGGTATGCAGGCTCCCATGTGAGTGCAGAATGAAGGCTGGTAGCCACCAAGTGGACTGAGTAATTTATAGTTCTTTACGATAATTTATCAACTTCTTCCTCTTGCTCTTTTCTAGATGTTGTACAGTGTTCTTTTGGCCTCTGGAGTTTCCAAATAGTTGTTTCAGACAGTTCCTGCCTGTCTTAATAGTTGTTTTCATGGAAGAACTGAGTCCTGGAGCTGCCTACTCTGCTTTCTTCTCTAGAAGTTTCTGCTTGAGCACTTTTAAGATCAGTTTTTAAAAAATCTTTGTTTGATATGTCAGCTTTCTGAACATCTTTGTTGGTATTTTCTGGACTTTTGTTCTTTCCTTTGGATGGGCCATCATTTCCTGTTTCTTTGTCTTGTACTCTTTTGTACATTGTACATTTTAATATTTTTAAATGTTAACTCTTGGATTTGTTCTCTGAGATGTCTGTTTCTTGATTTTGTAACCATCTCGTGATAAGACAGAGATTTTCTTGAGCTTTAGCCTTCCTATCAGGAAGGTCTGGCCAAGGTGAATGCAGTGTACAAAATTTTCCCTGTCTCTTCTGGGCCTGTGTCTTGTCCTGGGCTTTTTCTTGTTTGTTATTTTGGAGTTCCTCTCTTCACAGGAGTTTGAATGCCCCCTCTGTTTCCCAGGAGACCGTCTTCCCACTCCCAAGTGTTTACAGTATACAAGCCTTTGCCCCAGACTGCCTGTCTATATAGTTTCTTATATCTCTTTAGTTGTCTCAAGGCTGCTTTTGCCTAGAGGGTGGTCACCCCAGAAAGGAGTTTCCCAAGTCAGTTTTTCCCAGATGAAAGAGGGCCAGGGACCCACAGAGTGGGCACAGACTGGTTCCAAAGTGCTCTGGGATTGGGATCCAGAAGGGCACCAAGGGATTCTTCAAGGGCTGAGCTTTCTTGACCTGCCTAGCAAATGCAGCCCTTCAACTAACTGTCTCCCACAGCTGAGGAAGAATAGTGTCTTCTTCGCTACCACCTTTGTCCAGGGCTGTTTGGAACAATGGCTGCCCTCAGAGCTGGGCCACCAGCAATCTGATGTCACTAATCAAAAGCTGTGATCAGTGATCGGGCATGCCCACTCCTGGTCTTGGGGAAGAGGATTTTTATGTCACTTTCTGTCCCCAGTGATCTAGCCAGGGCCTGGACCCCACAGTGGCCAGATACCAGGGTAGGGGATGGGAACTAGTAACCACTGCATGGAGAGAGCAATTTACTGGTCTTTACTATTTACATATCCTTATGACTATTCTAGATTGTTTTAGTTACTTTGGCTTTATAATTATTTTTGATATCTGCTAGGACAAATCTTTTTCTTCTTCTAATTTGGCTTGAATATTCTTTCTTGACCCTTTCTTCTTTCATTTTGAATTTTGGGACCAAGTCTTATCAAGTTAAACTCCAAAATAAACTTTTTGGGATTTTGCTTGGAATTGTATGGAATTTATAGATTAATTTGGTGAGAACTGTTGTATTTACATTATTAATGGAGTCTGACGGTTCTTTCAGTTTTTCTTTTGTGTCTTTCAGTAACGTTTAGTAATTTTTTAGGATGTCTACTGCTCAGTCATATTAATACTTTTATTCCTGATGTATTTAGGATTTTTATTCATAAATGAGGTTGCTGTATAATTTTCTTGAGTTGCCTTGGTGCTGCTGTTTTGGTATCATTACATTATCCCCATTAAGTGAATTGGGCAGCTTACTTTCCATCTTCATTCTGTTCTTCAAAATAGTTGATATTTGAATTTTCTAGGAAATTCTGAATGTGTTTTCCAGCTTGCAAGCAGTACTTTGAAAAGTATCCAGGAGATCATGAACTCCTTTGGGAAGTCGAAGGTGTTGGACACTGGTACCAGAGAATACCCGTCACCAGAGCATTACAGAGAGAGGCACTGAAAATTATAGGTGAGACTGTTTTCAGTTTAAACACCATATAAGTCCAGACTAAAAAGCTATTCCTAATGGTGGTTGTGCCTTATAGTTTAGAACAGTAGTAGAATGTAATGTGATTCATTTAGTAACAGAACTTCTTGTCTAAATTTTTATTATATATTTACATTTGATTCACTACTAATATGGGGACCTAGAATAGTCCAGCTCACTTTAGCAGCCCAGTAGGCATTGGTAGGTAAGAAATGGACACAGATTTCTAAGACAACATAGTATACACATCAGGGGATCAAAGATAGCTCCCAATCTCATACATTACTCTCTGATGTAACTAAATACAGATCACTATTTAAGACTCATTATAATTACAAGATCTCATTATAAGATATTTGTAAAAGGAACATCTCACACCTAGTTCAGTATCCTTCTGTCCAGATTGTTTTTCACTGTTTTTCTGTGAAAATCAGTATAAAGAATGTTAAAATTAAAAACAAATAATGATTGGGTTACAATTTTTAAAATTCCTTTACATGCAGCAGTTTCTCAAAATGAGGCTAAAAGATCTATGTCTGGAGAATATGGTCTGGGATCTGTTCCAGAAAATGAAGCGGGATCTGGAGACAGTCATTCTAGTGAGGTGCAGCTAACTGTAGGTATACTTTTTTTTTTTTTTTTTAGGAAATAATTATTTTTCTTAATAATAGTTTCAGCTTGTATTTAAGTTCTTAAATGTTATAGTTCATTCAACAAACATATAAAAAGCTGTAGTTTCAGATATAGCCACTGTTAACGTTTTGGTATGTGTACCTAATATTATATAATACGTGTATTTGCACATATTTTACTTCTATTCTTTTTTGTTGCTTCTAAAGCTTTTCTCTGTTAATATAATATTATAAGCATTTTCCATGACATTACTGTTTTAAACATGATTAATAAATAGCAGCACACTGAGCTATTATGTGTAAGTACCACCATTTTTCCCCTTAATATAGGAGATTTAAGTGTTTTACATTTTTAAGTACCCAGCAGCAAACACATTTATACATGCATCTTTGTGCATATATAATTATTTCCTTGTGCATATAAATCCCTGGAAGTTGAATTAGTAGTAAGAGAAAGGTTATGAAGTTATTGTGGAAAGTTTCAGGGTATATATGCTAGATCTTTGTAGAATGTCATGCACTTTTCAAATACTAGGTATCTTGAATAGTAGAAGGACAGGTCCCATTATATTGAATGTCAGAAGACTTACCAAGTTCTTTTCTAGAAATGATACTTTTTGTACTTGATATACAATATAGATGCATTATTGGATTCTAGAAGTCTATTTCATGCAAAATTTTATTTTGATGGGAAATGTTACAGTCATATTTGCTTTATATGTGGGTATTTGAATATATTTTTAGTAGGAATTGAGTATGTGTGTGCATTAGGCAGCTAAAGAGGTGCTGATACAAAATACCAGAAATCTCTTGGCTTTTCTAAAGGGTATTTATTTGGGGTAGAAGCTTACAGTTACTAGGCCATAAAGCATAAATTACTTCCCTCACCAAAGTCTGTTGTCACGTGTTGGAGCAAGATGGCTGCCAACATTCAGCCTTCCTCTTCCTCTTAAGGCTCCGTGGTCCCGGCTTCTTCCAATATCAGCCGTAGGCCATCAGGCTGTCTAGGCTTTGTCTTTTTCCCTGGGGTTCAGTTCTCCCTGGGCTCAGGCTTGCTTCTCTCCACAAGGTCAGCTGTAGACTTATCAGGTGAATAGCTCGTCTCACTGCCTGGGGCCTCTGCGGTGTCTGTGGAGCTGTCTCTATTCCTCTGTGTTCTTTTCCTGTGTGTTTACTTTCTGGTCTCCAGCTCGAAACTCCAGCATCAGAACTAACTCTTCTGCTCTGCCATGTAGTTTTCTCTGTGAGTCCCTGCCCCCTACTGATGTGGCCCAATCAAAGCCTTACTCATTATTTAATCAAGTAAAAGTGAAACCTCTGAATCCAATATAATCTAATATGCCCAGAGGAACAAACCAATTTACAAACATAATCCAATATCTATTTTTGGAATTCATAAACAATATCAAACTGCTACAGTGTGTATAAATGTATATGCGTTTTAGAAACCAAGTACTTTGGGGAATTATTTGTGCTTTTTTATTTCCTGTTTAAATTAGTGTTAGAGTTAACTAAATTTGAGTGAAAATTTTTGAAATATTTTAAAGGATAATATAACTAATATAATAACTACATATAAGGAGTTAGATTTTTGTTTTTATTTTTTCTACATTTGTAACTCCAGACTTCAAAATAAGCCTCTGTTCTATTATTTTACAGTCCTAATTACTCAGATATACTCAGATTCCTTTAGGATAAGCCAGATATAAAATCAAGGAAGAGTTTTCTGGGATAGAAAAACTCTTCACATTCATGTAATGAGAACAATGATTTATTTTAATATTAAGCCAAATAGTTTTAAATGTACTATTTTAGTAAGAATATATTTATGGCAGCATAAATTAAATTTTATTTCCATTTTAGAAATTAATATTTTTATATTATTTTAATATTTTAATTAGTTCAAGGAAAATATTTCTTATCTTAAACTATTTATTTTGTAGCTTTTTTTTTTTTATCAGTAACCACACAGAAAGTAGTTTTGTTTGTTTTTTTTAACTACATGATTTATTCTCTATGTGAAGGTACTTGTATTTCCTTCTTACTATTTTTGTATATAAAACATTACATGTACTTTCTACAATGCTGTTTGTACCTTTTATTCATGTTTTTGATCTGCATCTTATCCTTTTCTAATTAAGCCACAGATTTCTCCAAGATAGGATTTTTATCTTATCTTTCGCAATTGTTCCCAGTTTGTGTTCTATAAATAGATCTTCTTGAGGTCCATATGTTTACCATATTACAAGGTTTCAGTAGTATGTGATGAATGATGACTGAATGGATGACAGTTACCTGCATATTTGTATAATAAAGAAGGTACTCTGGTAAACATCGGACATACAGAGATGAGATATGGATCTTATACATATGGGAGAATTAAGTGGTTCATTTTTTGAAACAGATAAGTAAAGAAATATACTACAGGGTAGTGATTGTCTAGCATGGAGCAAGTGATGGGAGGCACATAGCAGTGTGAGACTGACTCTGCCAAGGACTAGAATAGGTGAAATAGTGACTGAGCTGACTTTTAAAGGGTGGGTGGAATTTTATGGAAAGGGTTGTCAGGGCTTTCCAAAAAGGATAGCATGTAGAAAAACATGAAGCTATGAAAGGAAATGGCATGTTTGGGGAACTGGAAAAAGTTCAGTATGGCCGGGGCCCTGGGTGCCTCTTGGGAAATGGTACAAAATGAACCTGGAGAGCTAAAGAGGGGTCAAATTATGGAAGGCCATATGACGAATTTGAGAATTTGTATTCCAAACAGTGATAATAGTGTAAACCATTACAGCTTTTTTTTTTTTTTTTTAAGCAAAGGATTGGCACAATTTATGATTTAGAATCATCATTCTCTCACCAGGGTGGAGGGGATGGAAGGAAGCTATGTGATTAGATGGAGGTTTTCCAGTGAGGAGGCTACTGGAATAGTTCAGGTTAAAGATGAAAAAGGCCGGAACTAAAGCAATGATAATATAGACTGCAGGCAGTTTTGAGAGATTCTTTGGAGTTAAAATTGACAGGCTTTGTGATTGATTGATTGATTGATTGATTGAAGAATAAGAAGTCATTACTGACTCAGTTTCTGGCTAGAATGACTCACTGAATTGTTATAGCCTTTAGCCAAGATAGGGATTAATATTGGGGGAAGACAAGAGTTCAGTTTGGGACATGTTGGATGTGATATTGGAAACTCAAGTGAATATGATGCTAGAATATTAGATGGCTTGATAACTTCTTAGGTTCATAATAAATGGATGCTATAATATAACCTTTTTATTAAGTAAAGTTTTTAAAATAAAAATTGATATAATCATGAATATAAAAAGTGATATTTGAAAAATATTTTTAAAAGTTTTTATTTGAAGCTCTGAATGAAGTAGATCCATAGAAAGAAAAAGTGGTCTAAAACCGAATTTTAATCTCTACCTCTATTTTAGATTGATTCTCTAAAAGATACTTTTGCAAGCACTTCTGAAGGTAAGACATTCAACTGATTTCTCAGAATTAGGAATGTGTATGTATATGTCACTTAGAGTAAGAAAATAATTTTTCAACTCTAAAATTTAGATCTTGTTTCTAATGCCACCAGTGCCACTGATTGTGCTGTGTGAATACACTGAGTTAGCTACTGGATTTCTTTTTTCCTTGTTTCTTTATCTTTTTTTTTTTTTTAAGATTTATTTATTTTTATTCCCCCCCACCCCGTTGTTTTGCACTTGCTGTCTCCTTTCTGTGTGTTCTTCTGTGTCTGCTTATCTTCTCTTTAAGCAACACCGGGAACCGATTCTGGGACCTTCTGGAGTGGGAGAGAGGTGCTCAATCTCTTGTGCCACCTCAGCTCCCTTGTCTGCTGCGTCTCTTATTGTCTCTCCTCTGTGTCTCTTTTTGTCTCATCATCTTGCTGTGCCAGCTCTCTGCACAGGCCAGCACTCCATGCCGGCCAGCACTCCTGTGTGGGCCAGCTTGCCTTTCACCAGGAGGCCCTGGGAATTGAACCCTGGACCCTCCTGTATGGTAGATGGGAGCCCAATCGCTTGAGCCACACCTGTTTCCCTCTTTATCTTTAAAATTGGGAAAATAATGTTGTCTTAGTTTGCCAAAGTCTTCCAATACAAAATACCAGAAATGGTTTGGTTTTTATAATGGAATTTATTAAGTTAAAAGCTTACAGTTCTGAGGCTGTGAAAATGTCCAAATCTAGCATCATCAGAGATACTTTCTTACCAAAGGTTGACTGCTGGCAATCCTAATCTTCTGCCACATGGCAAGGCACAGTAGTGGCTCTTCTTGTCTCTTCCAGGCTAATTTTCTCCCCAAGCTCAGCTGTGGGCAATCAGGCATATGGCTCATCTCTCCCCTCTCTTCTGGGCCTTATCTCTTTTAGCCTCTTGGAGACCTCTGTGCTATGCTGATTTCAGCCTCTCAGGGTTTCTGTGTGTGTCTGCTTTCAGTCCTCTGTTTATTAAGTAAGAGGATTAAGACCCTCCCTGGGTCCTATAAGCTAATTGAAGGCCCTTAACTGAAGTGATCTAGTCAGAAGTGCTTCACAGTGGGTTTATAGGCACAGGAATGGTTCGCTTTAAGAACAGGATTTTCTGGGGTCCACAAAAGATTCAAACCAGCATAAAAGTCTACTTTGTTTATTTCCCAACACTACTAGGAGAGAATATAGGTAAAAATGCAAAAACACTTTGCAAAAGCTCAAGGTAACATGAAAATGTGAGGAATGAATTTTGACAGTTATTTCTTACTTTTGAAAGACCCTGGCATTGTGTGGCATTGTGTAGCCTGACTTAAGTGATAGATAGCTCTTGTTTTTCTGCACATTTTAACAGGCAATCCTTTGAATACATAATCAATTAAGTACAATTTTGTTATTTTTTTCTCAGGTCATGATAAAACACCTGTTTCTACTCGTACTAGAAGCAGTCATCTAAAGCGGCCAAAGATTGGAAAGAGGTTTCAGGATTCTGAATTTAGTAGTTCTCAAGGTGAAGATGAAAAGACTCCCCAGACTTCACCCACAGGTTCACTACACAAGTAAAGTATTATTTATTTTACTCTCATTTTGTTTATTTTAATTTTCATATTAATATATTTGATATATAAGGTGGAGGCTATTATTTACATTGTTGGTATAGCAAATGACCTTGTAGTAGGAGTTTGTATTTTTTTTAATAGGGAGAAGTTGCTAGTAAGAGAGTGGAATAAACTCACTGTTGATCTCTCATCCTAATGATGTGTGAAAATCTGATATTCTAGTGATTATGTTATCCCAAATAAGTCATTATCCCCAACTTTGAATTTAATGGTAACTATGGTTTTTAGTACTGTTGAATTTTAGTCAGTTTTTAAAAAATCTTCAATTTTACTGTATTCATTTTATTGGGCTATTGGATATAATTTATAAATTAATGGTAACCATAAATAATGTGGTCAATTAATCCAGGAACTTACCAATAGGAACACTTGGTCAAATATTTATCCTCTAATTTTTTTTTTTAACTTTTTTTTTTTAAATTGAAGTATATCATTCATCCATAAACGGTACGTATATAGTATAAATTGTGAACTTACAAAACAAACAGGCATTATCATCATACAGGGCTCCCATACATTACCCCACCACCAACGCCAGCATTGTTGTGAAATAGTTCTTACAAACTATGAAAGAGCATCATCACAACATTAATACTAACTGTAGCCCATATCTTATGTTAGTATTATATACTTGTTATAGTTCTTGAGAGAATGTTCTTATATTTGTTCTTTTAACCACAGGCCAACTTCCACTACAGGATTCATTGTGTTATACAGTCCCATGGTTTGTACAGTCCATTCAGAGTATTCTCAGTGGCTCTCATTTTCTCATTAGTACTGTCCCAGGTAAACTGGGAAGTAAGTTCCTTGTGATAGAGTAAGATCTGATAAGAAGTGGATAGAATAAAGAAGGGTCTATCTTAATGTAATTGATAAGAGATGGTGATGTTATTATTTGAACTGGAGAACAAGCAAACAAGTTTTAAGTTTGTAAAAAGTTTGGTTTTGGACCTGTAAAATCTGAAGTTTTTGACTAAACATTTTGTTGATTCTCTAAAGTGTTATTTCAAGAAAGGATTCCTGAAATTTTATATTTATCATTAATAAAACAAGTAAAATTGGTTTTCTTTTGTTATTAGGTTGGAGTCTACTGCACGCACATCGGAGAGCTCAGAAGAATTCCTGGAAGAAGAACCTGAAGAGAGTGTGATTGAATTTGAAGATGAAAACAGTGAGAAAGATGTACGGCCAGCACTGGAAACCCAGCCACACCTGGAGAAGCGAGATGGTGAAAAGGTATGAGATCACTTCTTAAATAAAACGAAAGAAAGTAAATTAGGCTTTAGCTTTCTTACTCATAAATTGTTAGAAAAATAAAATGATATATTTTAGAGTCAGTAGAAATTGTGTTTAGAGTTAAAAATATATATATATCTACTTACATGTATAATTTTATATTTCAAACTAATCAAGTTTATGAAAGTTTGACTTAACAACAAAGGTAAACTATGGATGTTTAAGTAGTAAGGACCCTCAGGGCACTTATATATAAATTAATTTGTGAAATTTAAACACACCTAAGAAGAAACAAATTATGTGACTCTTACGTCTACCTTACAGAACCAATTAGAGGGCCTTCAAGTCCAGTGAGCCCTCGATTGCACCCCTATTTTGGCAAGGACAGGAATTCATAATTCAGGAAAAATTTTTGGACACAATTGATCTTGGAAATTCCTGGAAAAATAGCTACACTGTACTTACACTCAAGTATTTACCTCTATCTTCTTTTTACTTCTTCTCTATCCATATCTAGTCATTTTTTCAATATCTTCAAGCTTTTCCTCTCTAAACATTTTTTATTTATTCTTTCGTGTATACTTAGGTTTCTTAAAAAATATTTTAAATGGAGTCCCTTGCAGGCCTATTTCCCACACCTGCCAGCCACTCTCCAGTCTGTGCACCTGGGGTTCCTCTCCTCTGAGGAGTGCCAGAATCTCCAGGGCCTGAGGATGGGACTTGTGTAGTGGGAAAAGCACTTTCAACGTTAGGATCATTTTATTTATTTATTTATTTTCAAACACATGGTATTTTTAAAAATTTCAAATAGCATTAAAAAAGATTGTAGAAAGGAGGAGCTAAGATGGTAGCAGAGTGAGGAGCTCCTGGAGTCTGCTCGTGCTACAGGGCAGTTGGTAATCACCCCGAGCTATCTAAAGCACCTGTTTGGGGGCCCACAAGACCAGAAGAGTATCCTGCAACATACTTGAAAGTATGGAAGGAGGAGACTGCCCATCTGCAGAGAGGATTTGTGAGTAGAGCCCTCCATGCTATGGAGGTCAGTGCCCGTGGCATAAGCCACCTTGGGAGCTATTCCGTGGCTGGAGTTGGAAGCTCCATTTCCCAAGAAATGAGGTAGGAAGACATGGTGTGGCACTGATTTCAGCTACTGATTGGTGAATTCGGCGGGCTAAAGTATAATTCTAGGAACAACTAAACTTTGAACCTGTCCAGGACAGAAGGAGGCTGGTAGCCGCCATTTTGACTCCACCCCCAGCCTGAGGGGAAGTGGGACTGATTGAAAATTACAGTGCTGGTAGGGATAGCCTTCTTTCCACCTACGTCAGATTGCAGGTCAGCCTAAACCCCAGCCCCATCTCTGGCAGGGAGGAAACGGGGGGGGCGGGGACGGACCTGCACAGCCTCTCTGGGAAACCGCAAGCCACGCTGCAGAGGCTTGTGCCCATCCTACTCTAGCAGCACAAGCCTCCTCAGGATCTATTCCATGGCTGGAGTTAGAAGCTCCATTACCCATAAAAGGTAGAGGAAGAGACAGTTGTCCACCAACCTCAGTTACTGCTTAGTGGACTCGGCTGGCTAAAATATAATCCTAGAAACAGCTAGGGTTTGAACCTGTTCAAGTTGGAAAGAGTCTGATAGCCACCATTTTGACTCTGCACCTGGCATGAGGGGAAGTTTGGCTGACTGAAAACCCATTGAATTTAGGGGCTGGCTTCTCTCCACCAAGATCGGACTGCAGCTCTAGCCTAGGCTACAGCCCCACCTCCAGCGGAGAGGAAGCTGGCGGGACCTGTACCAGGCTTTATAGGCAACTGCAAGTGCTCTCTGCCAGCACAGACAGAATAGTCAGTCACCTAGGGCTGCATGCCAGCACCCCAATAGGATAGGAGAGGTGCTGTGTATCCTCGGCCTCTCCGGGCAATGGCAGGGGTTTTCAGCCCACACGAACTGGTTTGTTGAGTGCCTTCAAGTCCATCTCCACCTCTGTCCCCCCATAGGATAGGAGGGGGCTGGTATTCCCTCAGCCTCTCAGGGCAACTGCAGGCATTTTCCACCTGCACAAACCTGACCGTTGGGCACCTGTGGCTCCACCCCCGTTCCCAATAGGACAAGAGACGGACTGTTTTTGCCCAGCCTCTCTGGGTAACTGCAGCTGCTTTTAGCCCACACAGCCTGGACTGGTGGGTACTTGTGGATCCACCCTCACCCCCCAATAGGATAGGAGGGGGCTGGTGTCTCCACAGCCTCTCTGGACAATGGCGGGTACTTTCAGGCTACAGGGACTGATCTGTTGGGTGCCTGTGGATCCAATCCCATGCCTTAATAGGATAGGAGGGGGCCGGTGCTTTCTCAGCCACTCTGGGCAGCAGTGGGTACTTTTAGCCTACAGGGACCGAGCTGTTGGGCATCGGTGGTTCTGTTTCCACCCCTAAAGGGCAGAAGAGATAGTACTCCCGGAGCTTCTCAGGGCAACTGCAGGTGTATTTAGCCCACACAGATTAGATTGTTGGGCACTCCAGAGGGTCAATTCCCCCCCGTCTGGGAGGGGATATGGTGCTACATCAGTTTACCTGAGTAATTGTGGTCATTTTGGACCCACAAGGCATAGATTGCTGCCCACAACTATAGCTCCATCTCCGCCCAAGGTAGGGGAGGAAGGGGTGTAAAGCTTTTATCAGCCTCACCAGGCAGCTACAGACAGTCTTGTCCTGCACAACTTGGATTATTATACACAGCTACAGCTGTGTCCCTACCCCTTACAGAGGAGAAAAGTGGGAGAAGCTTCATCAATTCCTGGGGCAACTTGGGCAGCTTCAGTGTCCATATTTTACAGCACCAGCTACATCCTTGGCTCCTACTGCACAACCAGCAAGGAAGAAAAGACAAGAAAGCCCTAAACTAAAGGGAGATACTACACCCAGAATAAACACATCTAGCAAGCCAGATGCGAAAACACCAACAAAAAATTACGAGCCATACCAAGAGACAGGAAGATATGGCCCAGTTAAAGAAACAAGATAAGCCTCCAGATGACATAAAGGAGTTGAGACAACTAATCATAGATGTTCAAACAAATCTCCTTAATAAATTCAGTGAGATGGCTAAAAAGATTAAGGATATTATGAAGACATTGGATGAGCACAAAGAAGAATTTGAAAGATACATAGAAAAATAGCAGATCTTATGGGAATGAAAGGTACAATAAATGAAATTAAAAATACACTGGTGGGAAGCAGCTGTGGCTCAATCAGTAGGGCTCCCGTTTACCATATGGGAGGCCCCGGGTTCGGTTCCCGGGGCCTCCTGGTGAAGGGCAGGCCTGCCTGCACGGCGTGGTTGGCTGACCCAGCGAGCACAAGCAGCAAGGGGGGGATAAATGAATAAATAAATAAAATCTTAAAAAAAAAAAAAAAAAAAAAAATACACTGGAGGCATATAACAGCAGATTTGAGGAAGCAGAAGAAAGGATTGATAAGCTCGAAGACATGGCCTCCGAAAGCGAACATACGAAAGAACAGATGAAGAAAATATTGGGAAATATTGAACAGGGTCTCAGGGAACTAAGTGACTTGAGCAAGAGACATGCAAACATACATGTCATGGATGTACCAGAAGGAGAAGAGAAGGGAAAAGGGGCAGAAGGAATATTTGAAGAAATAATGGTAGAAAATTTCCCTACCCTAGTGAAGGACATAGATATCTGTGTCCAAGAAGCACAACGTACTCCCAACCGAATAAATCTGAATAGCCAACTCCGAGATACATACTAATCAGAATGTCAAATGCCAAAGACAAAGAGAATTCTGAGAGCAGCAAGAGAAAAGCAATATATAACATATAAGGGATACCCAATAAGATTAAGTGCCAATTTCTCATCAGAAGCCATGGAGGCAATAAGGCAGTGGTATGATATATTTAAGATACTGCAAGAGAAAAACTGCTAGCAAAGAACTTTATAGCCAACAAGATTATCTTTCAAAAATGAGGGTGAGTTTAGAATATTCACAGATAAACCTAAACTGAGAGAGTTTATAACAAAAAGACCAGCTTTGCAGGAAGTACCAAAGGGAGTGTTACAGCCTGAAAAGAAAAGACAGGAGAGAGAGGGGCTTGGAAGAGAGTCTAGAAATGATGACTGTATCAGTAACAGTAACTAAGCCTGTCAAAAATAAAATGACAAATAAAACACAAAGAACAAAATGGATGAAATAAGAACTGCCTTTACAGTAATAACACTGAATGTTAATGGATTAAACTCCCCAATCAAAAGACACAGAATGGCAGAATGGATAAGAAAATAAAAGCATTGAGATATGCTGTCTGCAAGAGGACTCACCTTAGACCCAAGGATACCAATAGACTGAAAGTAAACGGTTGGAAAAAGATAGTCCATGCATGCAGTAACCATAAAAACCAAAAAAAGCTGGGGTAGCTATACTTATATCAGATGATAGAGACTTTAAAAGCAAAACTGTTATTAGAGACAAGGACATTACATATTAATAAAAGGAATGATTCACCAGGAAGAAATAACAATCATAAATGTATATGTACCTAACCAGGATGCCCCAAGATACATGAGGCAAACAGTGGCAAGACTGAAGGGAGAAATAAACATCTCTACAATAATAGTTGGAGACTTAAATCGACCACTCCCAGCATTGGTTAGAACATCTGGGCAGCGGATCAATGAAGAAACAGAGAGCTTGAATAATATGATAAACTTAATAGACATATACAGAACGTTGTACCCCCAAACAGCAGAATATACATTCTTCTCAAGTGCTCATGGATGTTTCTCCAGGATAGACCATATGTTGGGTCACAAAGCAGATCTCAGTAAATTCAACAAAATTGAATTATAAGAAGTGCTTTCTGAACATAATGGAATAAAGTTGGAAATCAACAAGTGGCAGAAAAAGGGAAAATTCACATATATGTGGAGATTAAACACACTCTTAAATAATCAGTGGGTCAAAGTAGGAATTTCAAGAGAAATCATTAAATATCTCGAGACGAATGACAAAAATACAACATTTCAGAACCTATGGGAATGCAGCAAAGGCAGTGTTGAGAGGAAAATTTATATCCCTCAATGCTTGCATTAAAAAAGAAGAAAGAGCTAATATCAGTGACCTTAACTACACAGCTGGAGGAACTAGAAAAAGAACAGCAAACTAATCCCAAAGCAAGGAGAAGGAATGAAATAACAAAGATCAGAGCAGAAGTAAATGAAATTGAGAACAAAAAAACAATAGAGAGAATTAACAAAACCAAAAGTTGGTTCTTTGAGAAGATTAACAAAATCGACAAACCCTTAGCTAGACTGACAAAAACAGGGAGAACATGCAAATAAATGAAATAAAAAATGAAAATTGGAACATTACTACTGACCCCACAGAAATAAGAGAGCTCGTAAGAGGATACTATGAACAACTTTATGCCAAAAAACTATACAATACAGATGAAATGGAAAAATTCCTAGGAGCGTACAAACAACCCATACTGACCCTAGAAGAAATAGAAGACCTCAGCAAACCAATCACAAGTAAAGAGATTGAAACAGTCATCAAACAGCTCCCGAAATGAAAAGCTGAGGACCAGACGGCTTCACAGGTGAATTCTACCAAGCATTCAAAGAAGATTTAATACCAATCTTACTCAAGCTCTTCCAAAGAATTGAACAAGAAGGAACGCTACCAAGCTCATTCTTCGAAGCCAATATCACCCTAATACCAAGCCAGATAAACATTACAAAAAAAGAAAATTACAGATCCATTTCTCTAATTAATACAAATGCAAAAATAAAATACTTGCTAATCGAATCCAACAACACATTAAAAGAATTATTCATCATGATCAAGTGGGTTTTATACCAAGATGCAAGGCTGGTTCAACACAAGAAAATCAATCAGCATAATATACCCATTAATAAATCAATTGAAATGATCAATTGATGCAGAAAAGGCATTTGACAAAATACGGCATCGTTTCTTGATAAAAATACTACAAAAAATAGGAATTGAAGGAAACTTTCTCAAAATGATAAAGACCATATATGAAAAACCCACAGCTAACATTGTACTCAATGGTGAAACACTGAAACCTTTCCTGTTGAAATCAGGGACAACACAAGGATGTCCATTGTCACCACTTTTGTTCAATATAGTGCTAAAGGTTCTAGCTAGAGCAGCCAGGCAAGAAAAAGAAACAAAAGGCATCCAAATTGGAAAGGAAAAATTAAAAATTTCACTATTCGCAGATGATATGATTGTACATCTAGAAAGTCCTGAAAAATCTACAACAAAGCTGCTAGAGCTAATAAATGATTTCAATAGAGTGTCAGGATACAAGATCAATATGCAAAAATCAGTGGTGTTTCTATACACTAGTAATGCACAATCTGAGGAGGAAGTCAGCAAAAAAATTTCATTTACAATAGCAACTAAAAGAATCAAATATTTAGGAATAAACTTAACTAAGGATGTAAAGTACTTGTATTCAGAAAACTATAATGCATTGCTAAAAGAAATTTTAAAAGACCTAAATAATTGGAAGAACATTCCATGCTCATGAATTGGAAGACTAAATATCATTGAGATGTCAATTCTACCCAAATTGATGGACAGATTCAATGCAATTTTTTTTTAAAGGTTTATTTATTTACTTTATCCATTTTAAACCCCCCCCCCCTTTCCCCATTTGCTGTTTTGTGTCCATTAGCTGGGCAATTCTCTGTGTCTGTTTCCTGCCATCTCTTCTCATCCTCCTCCTCCAGTCTTCACCAGGATTCGATCCTGGAGACCTCCAATGTAGGAGAGGTGTTCTGCCACCTGCACCACCTTGGTTCCTGGTTTTCAGAGCTTTTGGAGCATCTCGTCTTGTCTCTCCCCTCGTCTCTCTCCTGTTACATCATCATCTTGCTGCATGGCTCCCAGGGCCTGGTGGCTTACCGGCACACAGAGCCTGGCAGCCCATGTGCCTTCTATATATATATATTTTTTATTTTACCGGGAGGTTCCGGGGATCGAACCCAGGTCCCTCCATATGGCAGATGGACGCCCAACCATTTGAGCCACATCTGCCCCCTCAATGCAATCTTAATAAAAATTCCATCACCATTTTTTAAACAAATAGAAAACACAATTATCAAATTTATCTGGAAGGGCAAGAGGCCCTGAATAGCCAGAAACATCTTGAAAAGTGAAGTTGGAAGACTCTCACTTCCAGACTTTAAATCATATTACCTAGCTACAGTGGTAAAAACAGCATGGTACTGGCATAAAGATAGACACATAGACCAATGGAACCAAATTGATGGTTTAGAAACAGACTGTCAAATCTATGGCCAAGTGATTTTTGACAAGCCTGTCAAACCCACCCAGCTGGAAAAGAACAGTTTATTCAACAAATGGTGCTGGGAGAACTGGATATCCATAGCCAAAAGAAAGAAAGAAGACCCCTATCTCACACCTTATACAAAAATTAACACAAAATGGATCTAAGACCTAAATATAAATGCAAGTACAATAAAGCTAGAAGAAAACGTAGGGAAACATCTTCAAGACCTGGTGGTAGGTGGTGGATTCTTAAACCTTATACCAAAAGCACAAACAATAAAAGAAAGTGTGGATAAATGGAACTTCCTTGAACTTAAACACTTCTGTGATTCAAAGGACATCATCAAGAAGGTGAAAAGGTAGCCCACTCAATGGGAGAAAATATTTGGAAACTACATATCTGATGAGAGTTTGCTTTCCATTCTATATAAAGAGATCATACAACTCAACAATAAAAGAGCAAGCAATCCAGTTAAAAAATGGGCAAAAGATTTAAGTAGACATTTCTCCAAAGAGGAAATAACAAATGGCCAAAAAGCACATGAAAAAATGTTCCATATTACTAGCTATTAGGGAAATGCAAATTAAAACAACAATGAGATATTATCTAACACTATATAGAATGGCCATTATTAAAAAAATACAACATTAAGCACTGGAGAGGATGTGGAGAAATAGGAACACTCCTTCACTGTTGGTAGGAGTGTAAAATGGTGCAGCCTCTGTGGAAGACAGTTTGGTGGTTCCTCAAGAAGCTAAATATAGAACTGCCATATGATCCAGCAATTCCACTACTAGGAATATATCCAGAAGAACTAAACTATGACACGAACAGACATCTACACACCGATGTTCATAGCGGCGTTATTCACAATTGCCAAAAGATGGAAACAACCCAAGTGTCCATCAACCAATGAATGGATAAACAAAACATGGTATATACATACGATGGAATACTACGTTGCATCAAGAAGAAATGAAATTGGGACACATGTGATAACATGGATGAATCTTGAAGACATACTAAGCGAAGTAAGCCAGACACAAAAGGACAAATATGGCACGGTCTCATTAATATGAACTAAATACAAAGAATAAACAACAGGGAGTTAAAACTTAGAGTATAGGTTATTAGGAGATAAGAGGAGGGTTGAGAAGAACTGATGCTTAATGTGTATAGAAGCTTTAACTCGACTGTAAAAGTGTAAAAATGGATAGAGTTGATGGCAACACATAGTGAATAGCAACTGGTTTATAAATGGGATTGTGGCTGAAAAGGGTAGTCTGAGGAAGTAAATGTCATTTGAAAGAAAGCTAAAGACTAATCTAGGGACTGAATAACTCAGTGAACCCAGAGGTGGATGAGAATTGTGGTTGAGGGTACAAATGCAAGTTTCCTTCTGTGAGCTAGACTAGATGTACATCACTATTGCAGGGTGGTGGGAATGTACAGAAGCATGGGAAAACTACAATTGGTGCAAACTATAGACTGGTTAAGAGCAGTACTATAATATTTTTGCATCAATGCCAAAGATGTACTGTGTTGATAATGGAGGTGTATGGAAATAGTGTGCCAAATATATGCTATAAACCATGGTTGGTGGTAATAGTCTCATGATATTATCTCATAATCTGTTACAAAAGTTCCAGCACGGTGTGGTGTGTTGGTGAAGTGGTGGTGTTTGGGAATTGTACATGTGTGAATGATTGTTTTGCCAGTTCACAAACTCTGTAATAAAATATATTTAAAAAAAATAGGGTGGGTTGGGGGAAAAATATACCAAATGTAAGATAGAGACTATAGTTAGTAGTAATATTTTGACAATGCTCTTGCATGGTTTTTAAGAAATATTTCACAACAATGCAAAGTGTTGGTGGAGGGTGATGTATGAGACCCCTGTATGATGGTATGTATGTTTATTTTGTAAGTTCACAATCTTTATTATATACTTATTGTTTATGTATGTCATGTATGAATGATATACTTCAATAAAAAATATTTAAAAAATTTTAAATGTTTGTTAAGTCCAGTCACCAGATGAATAAATAAACTATATTACCGATTATATTGTTTTAACCTATTTCATTTTAGCTTCTGCTTCTATGTTGTGAAGCTGTATTTTTTTAAAATGGCATGTTCTTGTAGAAATTTGGGGAAGCAAAGAAAAGCACATACAAAAAAATAAAAAAGGCTTTATATATACCTAGATATTTATGGAAATATATTTGTAGTTTTTAAAGTTAAGATTATAGGCAGCAGATGTAGCTCAAGTGGTTGAGTGCCTGCTTCCCATGTATGAGGTCCCAGGTTTGATCCGTGGTACTCCCTAAAAACAAAACAAACAAAAAACCCAACTTTCATTGAGGAGCGGATGTAGTACAGTGTACCTGTTTCCCATGTATGAGGTCCTGGGCTCAATCTCTGGTACCTCCTTAAAAAAAAAGCTTTTTAAGATTATACCATCTGGGAGTAGATGCAGGTCAAGTGGTTGAGCGCCTCCCTCCCACATTCAAGGTACTGGTTTGATCCCCGGTACCGCCTAAAAACAAAACAACTACTTGGGGGAGCTTATGTAGCTCAGTGGTTGAGAGCCGGCTTCCCACATTCAAGGTCCCAGGTTCAAACTCTGGTCTCGGTAGCGCAAAAAAAAAAAAAAGATTATACTATCCATATTTTCATGTAACCTGTTTTGTTCATCCAACAGCATATCAAGAACATACTTCCGGGGGGCGGATGTGGCTCAAATGGTTGGGCATCCGCCTGCCATATGGAGGGACCTGATTCGATCTCTTCGATGAGAAGAGATGGCAGGAAACAGACACAGAGAATTGCCCAGCGAATAGACACAAAACAGCAAAATGGGGAAGGGGGGGTTTAAAATGGATAAAGTAAATAAATAAATCTTTGGGAAAAAAAAAAAAAGAACATACTCCTGTACGTCCCCAGTGACAAATTATATTTCACTGCCAAGGACCTTTGTTTTCTTAGGTTGACTACTCTCTCTCCCTCAAAATTCTCTAGTCTGTTGGCTTAATATCACTGTATTTTGTTGTCTTAGTTTTCTGATCTCTGAAGTTGTGTTGGTTTTTTTTTTTTTTGTTTTTTTTTTTAAAAACAAAAACAAAAACAAAAAACACTTGTTCCTGATTTTCCTTTATTATAGACGTTCTGGGAAGACTCTGCTCTTTTTGAAAACATCCAATCTAATGACTTCTATATGGATGACCACTAGCTCTAGTTTTCAGTATTGATAGACTGCAGTCCCATAATGTTACTTGCCTACTGGATATTCTATTTAGACAGGTGTCTTTTATCAGCTTAAATGCAACCTAATTTCTATTATTTTTATAATGAGTCTGTTCTCCTGTATCTTACCCTCATTCTGTTCTCAAACCTAAAACATGAGGGACTTTTTCTTTTCTGTTGCTTCTCACTTTTACTCATAAAATTCTGTGTATTTTTAACCTTTTTGCTATATCTTTCTCATTTCCTTCCTTTTAACATTTCTCCCTCCCTAGTTTTTTTTTTTTTTTTTTAATCTATTCTGTTTACAGCATGGGCAAATTAATTTTTCTAAGTCTTTGATTTCATTATCTTTCTTGGAAAACCTTCCTTTATATGCTTTGTGTTTATATATAATCCAGCCCAGTATATTTTTGAACACTTGAGTGTATCAGTTTTCTAATTTTTAAAATAAAATGCCCCTAAATTATTAAGAATGTCGCTAAGATTAATTAGAAATATTAGAAGTTAAATAAAAGTTTTGTATACTGATAAACATTGGAAAGAGTAGTTTCAGAAGTTGGAAGGTTGTGTTGCCAGATAGCAGTTTTCATATTTTAATATAATGTGTTGCAAAGAGCCAGGATTGTTAAAAAATTACCGTAGGCTGACTGAACAATGAGCTAGCTAAGGCTAGGGGTTCTCTGCTCCCAGCAAGAGGGACTATACCCAAGCTCAGCTTCCCATGAAACTGGAAGCTGCTCTCCCTGGCAAAGCAAACTGCAGCTTACCACAGTCCCCAAAGACTCCAGGTGCTGGACAGCTGGTGTTCTGTAAAGGAGTTAAATCTGGATTACATCTGGTGGCTTTTAACTGAAAAAGTTCCTCCCAGGATTGCCTTTTAAGAAGGAAGAATATGAAGGGGGCAGGGTCTCGCCACCGAATCGGATCCACAGTGTCTGCAGAGCACACCTCTTCCAGAGAACAGTGGGGGTATGGAGTACTCATGCATACTTTCCTTTTGCTGACCCTGCCTTATAAGTATCCCCTTTCCTCCTTAATCCATGCTCTATGTTATGGAATTCATCTCAAGCCCTGGTACATGACAGGTAGGTACTAAGAAAGGACCCATCTTGCATGACAAATAAGTTGGTTTGTAATTGTGTTCTGACTTTTTTTCCCTCAATGGTGTAGGAATCTGCATTAGAGCCTATGAATGGTGAGATAATGGATGATACTCTTAAGACCTCACTTATAACTGAAGAAGACTCCACTAGTGATGTTTTAGATGAAGAAATAAAATTGCAGTCTTTTAATTCCAGTGAAGACTCTACAAATCTTGTTCCACTGGTGGTAGACTCTTCAAAACCCCCTGAGGCTGTTGCACAAGATAAGGTAAGGGGGAAATAATTTAATTTTTCATAGTTTATGTTGGTGACATTGGGATTTGTGTATATGTGTCTTTTGCCACCCCTTTAACATATATGGTCCTTCAGGAAAATTAACTTTCATACTAGAATTAACTATTTTAAGAAAATACAATCTGTAATATTCCATAAATTCAAACCTTTCTAACCTTATTCATTCGTATCTGACTTAGGATAACAAAATGTGTTCTTTTGTAGACTTGGGAAAACTGGAAAAATAAAGGATATTTACCAAGTTTTTGAGTGCCTATTACTTACACTGGGTTAAGCCCAATACAGTCATTTTAATTTTTTTAAAATTAGCGAGACAGTTTGGATTAGTGGAAAAAAACTGATTTTAAAAGAAATTTAAGTTTATTCCTTTTTAAGGCTAATAAACGATTATATAGTGCATTACATACATAGATGAATAAAATTTCCATTGTGCTTACCTATCTACTGAGACCACAGCCAAACTTAGTGAGATGCCATAGGGTCAAGTCCCAAGGACCTCTTGGTTCTGGCTCCAGTAACCCTGAAAACCTCTAGCTCGAGTAGATTCATGGTTTCAAAGGACCTTGATATGAGGTTAAAATGCCATAAGTACTATTCGAAATAAAAACAAATATCTCAAAAGCAAGAATGTGTACAATATTATAACGTGAGACAATAATTTTGAAGAAATTGGGCTGTATTCAGAATGTTAACATGATTAATAAAAGTAATGAGTACCGAATTCTTTCAATTGTGGGGTCTGTCATTGCTTATTAGTGTTTGAGAATAATTTATTTTAGAACTAGATTGTAAAAGTGTATTTGTTGACCAGATTTTTTATTTCAGACCTCACATAAAATTGATGCAGAAACATTGATAGAAGAAAACCCATCTGATGAGAAGGGACATACTGAAGAGAAACTACCACTAGTTTCAAGAAAGAAAGCACATTTTGGGAGTTCAGACAATGTTGCTACCATATCAAATGAGGAACGATCTGACAGTGGTTTTCCAAAC
>JAKSZT010054472.1:113068-155451 GCA_026826555.1 Tolypeutes matacus
AAATGATGTTAGCTTTGGGTTTTTCATATATACCCTTTATCATTTTCGGAAAGTTTCAGCACTTAATCTTATTGTGCTTCCCTTGTATGTGATGGTTCTCTTTTCTCTTGCTGCCTTGAGTATTTTCTCTTTGTCTTGAGCATTGGACATTTTGACAAGTATATGTCTTAGAGTTGGCCTGTTGGGATTTATACTATTTGGGGTGCACTGTGCTTCCTGGATATGCACATCCATCTCTCTCAATAGACTTGGGAAGTTTTCAGCCATTATTTCCTTCAGCACTCCTTCTGTTCCCTTTCCCTTCTCTTCTCCTTCTGGGATGCCCATAATGCGTATGTTTGTGCGTTTTGTATTATCGGTTAATTCCCTGAGTCCAAGCTGGATTTTTTCTATCTTTTTGTCTATCTGTTCTACAATCTCTTTGATTTCAGCTGTATTGTCTTCCATATCACTAATTCTTTCCTCTGCCTGTTCAAATCTGCCGTTATGTGAGTCCAGCATCTTTTTTATTTCTTGGCTTGTGCCATTGTTCACCATCATATCCATTAACATTTTAGGCATGTTTGCTATTTCTTCAGTATGTTCTCCCAGTGTCTTCTTTATATCCTTAAACCCTTCAGTTCTTTAAGTTGGTCCATGATATTTGTTTGGATAGCTTTGATTAGTTGTTCGATGTTCTGCATTGCTTCCTGGTTTTTATTTTGAGCATTGGACTTGTCCATGTTTTCCAGTTTCTCAGAGTCATTTGTATTTTTTTTTGCCCTCTGGTCATCATATTATCTTGATGGGTTTGTTCAGTTGATTAGCTTTTCTCTATGCTCTAGAGTTTTATTTAGCTGTTGGTTCTGCGTGTGAGTTAAGTTTTCTCTTTGGCAGCTTTTCTTCTTATTTTATTTCCTTACTTCTTTCTATGTTCCCTTGAAGGCAAAAGGTTAGGGCCAGAGGATTCAAAAGATGTAAGGAAGGCAGAACGATAATAGTAATATTGATAAAAGTTAGAAGAGGGGCAAAATGAGACTTAATGAGATGAATGTTTAATTTGTGTAGGCAGTATAGAGTACTAGGAAAAAAAATGGAGTTCCTACAATGGACTGGGAAAACAAATGGGGGAATATATATATAGTGATTTAGAAGGCTAGAATTGTGAGGAGGGAGAGAAATAGTAAAGAAAGGTCTGAAAGGAAAAAGTTAATACTAATTGAAAAAAAGAAGAAAACAAAATAAATGGAATAGAAATTGATACTCCTAAGTTGTGGGCCTGTGAAAAAATGTTGTCTCCAAGACCCACAACAGAAAACAGAAGGCAGAAGGATGCAGGAAGGCTAAGCGATAGTTTGTAATACAGAATCAATATATACAGCAAGTGGGGAATTACTGAAAAAGAAGCCCAGCAAAGAAGCGACAAGCTGGCAGCACTTAATTAAAAAAAAAAAAATAGAAGAATAAAGAAAGTGGGGAGGAAAGAGGAAAGAAAAGCAAGAGACCAGAAAGAAACAGAGAGAAACCAAAGATCCACACAGGCAAGCAGTCAAACAGAGCTAAGGGGGGTCAATGATTCCCCTAGGGTCCACGTGGCTCCTTCCTGCCTACTTGTGTTTATCAATCAATTTTCCTGCAGGGTTCTATATGCAGGTCCTGAAGCAGCTTTTAGCTATTAAACTAAATTAAAAAGAATTTATTTTTCATTTATTGAAGTGACCTTCTCACTTTTTTTTTTATTTTTATTTTTTTAGTGAAATGCAAGACCCAAAATAATTCCTCCTCTAGACCAACCCCCTTATGGAAAGACCCTAGCTGGGCCCGTGGAAATTAATCAAGGACGTCACACTTTCTGGACTCCCCAGGTTTGCTGTAGCTCTGATGTTAGTCAGTGCAGAGTGCTAAAGACGGCCGATTCCGCCCCTTCTGGAGCGGAGCTCGAGCGTCACCGGGTTGCTAAGAAATCAGTTTGAGTGCAGATCGCGTCTGCTCTCAGCCTGATGCTGCTTCAGGTCGGCTTATTTGCTCCCCAAAGCTATGGGGTGGTGCAGGCAGCCAGATCAATGTCTAAAAATAAAAAATATCCTTCCCTGTCCTCCAACAGAACCCTCCCTCTTTTGGGAAGTGTCTCTTCTTGCTGGCTCTGCAGCGGCACAGGTCTTATTCCTGGGTCGCTAGGGAAATCAGCTCCGTCCCCCGACCAGAATCCCCCCTCCGGTTCACCGATTAGCTCAGTTTTCTGTTCACACAAGGTCCAAGGGGCGCCAGGCAACCAGATCCCCAGAAAATAAAACTTTCCCACCCTGCTCGCGGCTCCAAATGGCCGTTTTATTTTATTTTATTTTTTGCTCCCTAACCGCGGGGCTCAGCTGTCTGTGCCAACCACCACCGGCAGCCTTAATACTCACGAATCTCTTCCGCTCCGTCCATGCCGTTGATCCACGCAGATAGATGTCCCAAGCTTCTCACTCCACGCTTGCACAGCACAGACCCCCGGGCAGGACCCCGTCCACAATCCGCCTTGCTCTGGGAGCTTGCAGTGTGTGCCCTCCTACACTAACACCATCTTGGCCCCAGTCAACTGGTTTTTGACAAACCTACCAAGCCCATGCTGATGGGAAAAAACAGTCTCTTCAACAAATGGTGTTGGGAGAACTGAATATTTACAACCAAAAGAATGAAAGAGGACCCCTATCTCACCCCCTATACAAGAATCAACCCAAAATGGATCAAAGATCTAAATATAAAAGCCAAGATCATAAAACTACTAGAAGAAAATGTAGGGAAACATCTTCAAGACCTTGTAGTAGGTGGTGGTTTCTTGGACCTTACACCAAAGCACGTGCAACAAAAGAAAAAGTTGATAAATGGGACCTCCTCAAAATTAAACACTTTTGCACCTCACAGGACTTTGTCAAAAGGGTGAAAAGGCAGCCAACTCAATGGGAAAAAATATTTGGAAATCACATATCTGATAAGGGTTTAATATCCAGGATATATAAAGAGATGTTACAACTCAACAATAAAAAGAGGAATGACCCAATTAAAAAATGGGCCAAAGACTTGAATAGACATTTCTCCAAAGAAGAAATACAAATGGCAAAAAAAAAAAAACATGAAGAAATGCTCAACATCACTCATGATTAGGGAAATGCAAATCAAAACTACAATGAGATATCATTTCACACCTATCAGAATGGCCACTATTAAAAAGACAGAGAACTGCAAGTGTTGGAGAGGATGTGGAGAGATAGGAACATTTCTTCACTGTTGGTGGGAATGCAGGATGGTACAACCACTATGGAGGACTGTTTGGCAGTTCCTAAAGAAGTTGAATATAGACTTGCCATGTGACCCTGCAATACCACTACTGGGTATATACCCAGAAGAACTGAGAGCAGTGACACAAACAGACATCTGCACACCGATGTTCATAGCCACATTATTCACCATTGCCAAAAGTTGGAAACAACACAGGTGTCCATCAACAGATGAATGGATAAACAAACTGTGGTCTATTCACACGATGGAAAATTGTGCAGCTGTAAGAAGAAATGAAGTCATAAAGCATATAGCAACATGGATGAACTTGAGCGAAGCAAAGCAGACACTAAATGACAAATACTGTATGAATGTGTTAAAATATAGTGTGTAACATATTGTGTTGTCATTCAACTCTCTGAGCCCCTGCTCAATTTTTTCCATTCTTTTCTCTCTCTGTTCTTTTCTCTCTTCAATTTTAGCTGCTCTGTCTTCAATATCACTTATTCTTTCTTCTGTCATTTCAAGTCTGCTGTTGTATGCTTCAAATGTATTTTTGACTTCACCTATTGTGTCTTTCATTCCCATGAACTCTGTTACTTTTCTGTTCAGGATTTCAAATTCTTCTTTGTGTTCGCTCAATGACTTCTTGATGTCATTGATCTCTTTAACTATATTCTCTTTCATCTCATTAATTTGATTTTGGAAATTTGTGCTCATCTCACTGATTAGTTCTCTCAAATTCTGCATCTCTTCTGGGACTTTGCTGTATTCCTTTTCTTGGGCCATGTCTTCTATTTTCTTAGTATGGCTCGTAATTTTTTGCTGAGGCATCTGGTTAGTTTGTATTTTACTTAGATGCTCTATCTCTTTCTCTTTTATGGGGTTTTAGTGGCAGGAGGCTGTGAGTTACCACAACTCTTTGATTTTTGGCTCAACCTTGATTGTTAGGATTGTTCTGCTGGTTGCTCAAAACTGGGCACTGGACCCAGTAATTGGTTGTAGAGTCGTTTCCCAGGGCCTTGGGCAGGGAGGCTATAGAGGCCAGGAAAAGACTCTCTTACTTATTAATTTTCTTATGTGCACTTCCTTGGTCTGCCAGGAGATGGCGCTTGTTGGCAGCTCTCAATTCAATGCCTGGTCGGAGCGTATTTGTTGTGACACAGGCCAGATCAATGTGATAGAGCTTCCTGTCTGGGGGCTAGGAGCCCTGTGATTCAAACTTTCTGAGACAGTTCTCCAGACTTCTCTCATAGCACCCCCCTTTTCCCAGCTAGGAAATATTTCCACTCCCTTCTGTATCCTCAACAATCAGTCCCTGTCAGTAGAGGAGGAGATTGGGAGGTTTGTATATCTTTAGCCCCTTGCAGGCTCCAAGGCAAACAATGGTGCAGCCCCACCCTGCCTGGAAGGGCTCTCGGGACTGGGCAGACCAAACCTGGGAGTCCAAAGCAGGGTCAGCCCCAGGCTCTCTCTCCCCTCTCCCGTGGAGTCCTCAACAATTAGTCCAGGCTAGAAGAGAGGGAGGCTGCGAGGGTCGGATTTCTCTAGTCCTTTCTAGGCTCCCAGGGCAAACCGCTCCCAGGGCAAACCGCCGTGTGGACGGGTCCGTGGGGCTCCGCAGCCCAAATTTCAGGTCAGAACCTGAGTCAGCCTAAGGCTGTGTCCCTCTCTCTCCCCTTTCCGGGAGTGGCAGATCCCTGGAGCCCCCTTTGTCTGTGGTCGCAGGCCCAGGGGCCAGAGAATTCTGAAGAGTGTGGGGGAGGGTGCCGGCAGCAGCAGAAGCTGCTACTTGCAAATCACAGTTCTGTTGTTGAGCGAGATTTCCCTCTTCTGTCCCTCTCTCCTCTGGGTGGTGTGCAGCCTTCACTTGCTGTCCTAAACCCTAGAAGATCTTTTTCGGGGCTGTTTCAGCTTGTCTTCTAGCTATTTTTCTGAAGAAGAGATTCCCGTGTCTTACTAGTCCACCATCTTCCCGGAAGTGTCCCATTATTTTTTAAAAGCTTTTATGAATATATCTTTTGGTGTACATATGTACTCATTCCTCTTGTGTACTAGAAGTGGGAATGTTGGGTGTGGTGGTTTAGAGCTATGTATCCCAGAAAAACATGTTCTTAAACTTTATCTATTCCTATGAGTGTGAACTCATTGTAAGTAGGACGTTTTGAGGTTACTTCAGTTAAGGTGTGGCCCAATTCAATTAGGATGGATCTGAATCCTATTACTAGAGTCCTTTAAAAGAAGAATGAAATTCAGACAGAATGAAAAAAAAAAAGCCCCAGAAGGAGCAGGCAAAAGCTGAAAATCAAGGGAATCTGGAGAAGAAGAGAGAGGCCAGGAGAGGCCACCATGTGCATTGCCATGTGACAAAGGAGCCAAGTCCCAATGATTACTGGCAGTCAGCTCTAGAACATCACAGTCTTGGAAGTATCTCCTTGATGACTCGTGGCTTGAACTTCTCCAAGCCTCAAAATTGTATGCCAATAAATTCCCACTATTTAAACCAGTCCATTGCATAGTATTTGCTTTAGCAACAAGGGAACTAAAACACTGAGTAATAGGAGAGGCATTTATTTATCTTTTGAAGATACAGCAAAACAGTTTACAAAGTTGAATCAATCTCCCACCAGCAGTGAGTGAGAAGTCTCATTTCTCAACATCCTCACTGATACTTTGTATTGCCAATCTTTTTCCTTTTAGCCATTATGATGGATATGGTGTGCATAACTCATTGTGGATTTAATTTGCATTTCACTGATGGTATGACTGCACATGTTTTTTTTTTTTAATGGAGATATAATTCATATACCATAACATTCACCCTTTTAAATGTACAATTAAGTGTTGTTTTTTTAGTATATTCAAAAGTTGTTTGTTATATTGCACAGACATCACTATTTCATTCTAGAATATTTTCATCGTTCTAAAAAGAGACTCTGTATCCAGACCCTAGCAACTACTAATCTACTTTTTGCCTCTATGGATTTGTGTATTCTGGATATTTCATGTAAACGGAATTATAAAACATGTGGCCTTTTGTGTCTGATTTCTTTGGCTCAGCATAATGTTTTCAAGGTTCTTCCATGTTGCAGCATACATCAGTATTTCTTCCTTTTTATTGCTGAGTAATATTCCCTTGCATGGACATATCCTATTTTGTTTATCCATTATCAGATGATGGACATTTGGGTGGTTTCCACTTTTGGGCTATTTTGAATAATACTGCTATGAAAATTCATGTACAATTTTTTGTATGAACATATGTTTTTTTTAATTTTCTTGGGTATATAGCAGTAGAGTTGCTGTATCAAATGGGAATTCTTTTTTGAACTTTTAAGAAATTGTCAAATTGTTTTCCACAGTGGCTGGATCATATTACATTCCCATCAGTAATGTATGAGGATTCCAACTTCTCTACATTCCTCACCAACACTTAACTATCTTTTTTTAATTATTATAGTCATCCTAGTAGGTTTGAAGTGATATTTCATTGTGGTTTTCATTTGTATTTGCCCAGTGACTAATGATTTTGAGCATCTTTTTATGTGCTCTTTGGCCATTTGTATATCTTCTTTGGAGAAATAGCTATTCAAATCTCTTGTTCATTAAAAAAAATGGGTTATTTGTCTTTTTATCGTTGAGTTATAAGTATTCTCTTTTATTGCTTGTTTAGTTCTTTTTATTTGAACTAAGGTACAAAAAATAGTACATAAAGTGAATGACCAGGGGGCAGATGTGGCTCAGATGGTTGGGCGTCCGTCTGCCATATGGAGGGACCTGGGTTCAATCCCCGGGACCTCCCGGTAAAATAAAAAAAATATATAGAAGGCTCAAGGGCTGCCAGGCTCTGTGTGCCGGTGAGCTATCAGGCCCCGGAGCCATGCAGCAAGATGATGATTAACAGGAGAGAGACGCAGGAGAGACGTAGGGGAGAGACAAGACGAGATGCTCCAAAAGCTCTGAAAACCAGGAACCGAGGTGGCGCAGGTGGCAGAACACCTCTCTCCTACATCGGAGGTCTTCAGGATCGAATCCTGGTGAAGACTGGAGGAGGAGGATGAGAAGAGATGGCAGGAAACAGACAGAGAATTGCGCAGAGAATGGACACTAAACAGCAAAATGGGGAAGGGGGGGGTTTAAAATGGATAAAGTAAATAAATCTTTAAAAAAATAAAAATAAAGTGAATGACCATTATCTAGATTCAACAATTATCAATATTTTTATCAAACTCGATTCATTTATACCCCCTCTTTTCTTTTCTTTTCTTTTCTTTTCTTTTTCCTTTCCTTCCCTTCCCTTCCCTTCCCTTCCCTTCCCTTCCCTTCCCTTTCCTTTCCTTTTCTTTTCCCTGAAGTACTTTAATAAAAATCATAGCACCACAATTTTACCCCTATGTATTTTACTGTGAATCCCTAAGAATGAGGAAATTTCCTTAATCATAAAGTTATCACACCTAAAATAACTCCTTGGTATAACCTAACACCCAGCCATGCTCACATTTCCTCTGTTGAGACATAAATGTCTTTTTCAGTTGTTCAAATCAGGATCCAAAAAAAGATCCACACATTGACTGTTTTCAAAAGGATAAAGCTATTTTAGCTGGGGGTGGGGAAACAAGGAGAAAGTATATCAGCATCATGTCAGAATGGGGAAAAAAGCTAAGGTATAAAGTTTTGTTCAAAGTAGGGAAAGATCTGAAAGTTAACCTTGGTGCATTCAATGATGTGAATACACACACACGTATGAAAATAATTTTGTCTTTATAACTTTCTTGCAAGTTAAATATTATCTTCATTTTGCAAACCTACTACTGGAAATTAGCAGAACCTAGATATAAACCCAGATCCTTTTGATTAAGTTAGTGTAGTATCCCAGAGTCAATTCATGTACATGTGAACATCCCTTTTTTCTAGTCAGAGGGAAATATTACTTCATACTTCTTGTTTAAGTATAAAGCATACCTGTGGCAAACAGTTAAACCTTGCTAGTTTAACAGTGATTGAAGGATTGAAGGCAGTCCCTTGACCTGACATTTCTACTGGTTTTGCTGTCACAGCAAGTGTACTTTGCCAATGACTCTGTTTTCTTAATTTTAATCTCATTTTTCAAAAAGACATCTCTGAGTTGTTTTAAAAATATTGCAACTCCTGGCACATATTTAAGGTTCAATAAATATTAGTTATATTTGAAAGAAAATTCTGAATGAAAATAGCTATACCATCATGCCCAAATATTTTTCACTACCCAGTGTTTCATCTTTTATTCTCTGGTGTGATAGTTAACACTAATATATCTATTATTAACAAAACTTTCTAATTATTTTCAATCTTAATAAGGTACCATGCTATAAAATACTAATGTACAATAGTAAAGAACATAGGATTAAATGAAAATCATGTAGAGAAAATGGTTTTTAAGAAAGCTGATGTGGTGTCTTCTGAGTATAATAGAAAAAAATTGTTTCTACCTGATATGTTAAAGGCCCCCAAATGCTTACCATCCCTCTATGATACCCATCGATCCCGTTTAATTGTGCCCTGTGGTAAAACTAAAGATTCAACCTGCCCCTGCCCTAGTAGAAAATGCTTTATATATGGGCAGGAAGAGTACAATCCAACCTTTATAGAGATGAAGCAAAGTCGACCAGTTCTGTTTGGGTTAAATGCTTGCAAACTCCATCAGAACTTGCTGAGAAACTGAAACAATCACCCTCACACATAGCACTGTGCCAAGGTCCATGAGAGATAACTCCCACGATATCCCTGTAAGGGAGATGTTGCTAGCAATGTTTTATAGATACTTGTTAAAACAAAATGAAATTACAACTTTCTTCTTAAATTGTGAAACTGTGACAATAATTTTAAAAAACTGGGGGAGCAGATTAGATTCCACTGGCATATTAATAGCCAATGTACCTTCTATTAAAAAAACAAACAAACAAAAAATACTATTGAAATGATTCAGGCTCTCAGGGAGTTCTCATTCATAACCTGTTCCTGTGCAGATTGTGAGAGATTTTGAATCAGATCCTATGTAGATAAAGGTCTAAAAGGTCCAGTAAAATCGTCAGTGCAAGTACAGATACGAGACTTCTCTGTCAAGTTATAAAAGGAGACCCAGCTCATAGTCCAGGAAAATGACAATGCCTTTGGTTTGTAAGTGCTCTTTATATATTCTGGATACTAGATCTTTATCAGATATATGATTTGCAAATATTTCCCCCATTTTGTGGATTGTCTTTCACTTTCTTTGATTTACAAAAGTTTTAAATTCTGATGAAGTCCAATGTATCTATTCTTCTTTGGTATGTGTCATATCTACCTAAGTTATGGGCAAAATTATGTCACACAGCTGTATATCTATGTTTCCTTCTGATAGTTTTATAGTCTTTACTCTTACGTTTAGGTTTTTGATTCATTTTGACTTAATTTTTGTATATGGTGTGAGGTAGGGGTCCATTTTCATTCTTTTGCATATGGATATCCAGTTTTCCCAGCACCAATTGTTGAAGAGACTATACTTTCCCAATTAAGTGCTCTTTGTCCCCCTATGAAAATTCAGTTGGCCATAAATGTGAGGGTTGATTTATGAACTCTCAATTTACTTCCATTGGTCTATGTGTCTGTCCTTGTGATTGTACCATGCTGTTTTGATTACTGTGACTTTGCAATAAGCTTTAAGGTGAGAAAGTGTGAATGCTTCAAATTCATTCTTCTTTTTCAAGAAGGCTTTGGCTGTTTTGGGCCTTTTACCACTCCATATAGTTTATTTATATTTTATTTATTTATTTTTAGGAAGTACCAGGGATTGAACCTGGGACCTTGTACAGGGGAAGCAGGCATTGAACCACTTGAGCTACATCCATTCCCCCTTCCATATAAATTTGATGATTGGCTTTTCCATTTCTACAAAGAAGGAATTCTATTGAATCTGTAGAACAATGGGGAATATTACTATCATAACTGTAGCAGTTTGGCAGTTTGATGTAGTTATGAATTCCAAAAATAGATATTGGATTATGCTTGTAAACTGGTCTGTTCATCTGGGCATGATTAAGTTATGATCAGAGCTTTGATTGAGCCACATCACTAGGGCATTGAGTCCCACCCCTTGGTGGGTGGGGTCTTAAAGATAAAAGACATGGCAAAGGTCAGAGTTGGAGAGTTTTTGAGTAGGAGTTCTGATGTTGGAGTCTAGAGCTGGAGCCCTGGGAATTAAGAGATCTTGGTTGTGAGGAAGGAGAGAAGGCCCCAGGAAAAGAGATGAGTGGTTTGCCTGACAGTTCACAGCTGGTGTTGTGGAGAGAGGCAAAGCCCAGAGAGCCTCATAGGCTACAGCTGACCTTGTGGAGGAAACAGAGGCACTGAGCCCGGAGAGAAATGGAGCCCGGGGAAGAGAGGAACCCAAGAAGCCTGAACCCTGGCAAACGTCGGCAGCTGTCTTGCTCCAACACGTGGCAACAGACTTTGGTGAAGGAAGGAACTTATGCTTTATGGCCTGGTAACTGTAAGCTTCTACCCCAAATAAATACCCTTTATAAAAGTCAACTGATGGGGTGCTCCCGGAGCGTTTGAGGGAGGCTGTCGGCGGAGGTTTTCTCCGCGAGTGATGGCGTTGGGGCGAATCCCGGCTGGTTCCCGCCGCGGGCTCTGCCGGCGCTGTGTCCGCTTGCTGAAGGAGCCGGAGGGGCGCGCCGAGTCTCTTCCCTTGGGACCTTAGGTTCCGGTTGGCGTAGGCTCTGAGTCCCTCATCGCCACAGCTGACGGTGCAAGGGATTGAAACCGGAGGAAGTGGAATAAATTCAGGGACGGGAACGCGTTGAGGCGAGCCGGGAGCCTCCGGGGCCGGGGCCGCCCGGGGCTCTGCGCCGCCGGCCGCCCGGCCCCAGCGTCTCCTCAGCCCTCGCCGCTCGCTGGAGCCGGCGAACTTCCGCCCTCGGTCCTCGTTGCAGAGATCCTCTAGCAAGAACTGAGGTATTCCTTTGGAAATGAGTTGCACAATCGAGAAGGCACTTGCTGATGCTAAAGCTCTTGTTGAAAGATTGAGAGATCACGATGATGTAGCAGAATCTCTTATTGAGCAAACCACCGCTCTCAACAAGCGAGTAGAAGCCATGAAACAGTATCAGGAAGAAATTCAGGAACTTAATGAAGTTGCAAGACATCGGCCACGGTCCACATTAGTCATGGGAATCCAGCAAGAAAACAGACAAATTAGAGAATTGCAACAAGAGAATAAAGAATTGCGTACATCCCTAGAAGAACATCAGTCTGCCTTGGAACTTATAATGAGCAAGTATCGAGAACAAATGTTTAGATTGTTAATGGCTAGCAAAAAAGATGATCCGGGTATAATAATGAAGTTAAAAGAGCAGCACTCCAAGATTGACATGGTACATCGTAACAACTCCGAAGGATTCTTCCTTGATGCATCTCGACACATCCTTGAAGCACTTCAACACGGACTGGAGAGGAGACACTTGGAAGCAAATCACAATGAATTACAAGCACATGTTGACCAAATAACTGAAATGGCAGCAGTAATGAAGAAAGCCATTGAAATTGATGAACAGCAAGGTTGCAAGGAACAGGAACGAATATTTCAACTTGAACAAGAAAACAAAGGCTTGAGAGAGATCCTTCAAATAACTCGAGACTCATTTTTGAACCTTAGGAAAGATGATGCATCAGAAAGCACGTCTTTGTCTGCATTAGTGACCAATAGTAACCTGAGTCTGAGGAAGAGCTGAAGAGCCTCTGAATCTTTGAGTTTCTCATTGAGCTCCAAATGGTCACTAGGATTTGCCTACTAAATGAATGAATTAACAGAAAAGTCAATCTCTATTAACCCTTTGTTTTATTTTTTACATATATATAATATGTACAGAACACTGGCAATGACATTTTTAAGAAATAGCAACAAAAAAATGCATACTTAATGGACATAATTGAAAAGTAGAAACTCAGCCCTTGTTAGCTGGTGAAGAGAGAAAGGTTTCCACAGTTACTCCTAAATATAACAAGAAAGTTGAGCAGTGCTGTTGGTATTCTGAATACTTGGATAAACTTGAATATTCCCAGCAAGTGTTTGGGAATTTATATAATTATTCCATGTTAAAAATACAGATTTTACCACTGTTTTGTGAATGGAAGAGTTTCATAATAAATTTTATTCTTCAAAAAAAAAAAAAAAAAAAAAGTCAACTGATTTCTGGTATTTTGCATTAGCACCCCTTTGGATGACTAATACAATAACAATATTGAGTCTTCCAATACATGAACACTGGATGTCCTTCCATTTATTTAGGTCTTCTTTAATTTCTTTCAGCATAGTTTTGTAGTTTTCATTGTACAAGTCTTGTACTTCCTTAGTTAAAATTACTCCCAAGTATTTTACTTTTTGATGCTCTTGTAAAGGGAATTTTCTTAATTTCTTTTTCTGATTGTTCATTGCTAATGAATAGAACTAAAACTGATTTTTGTATATTGATTTTATATTCTGTAACTTTGCTTAAGTTGTTAATAAACTCTAATAATTTTTAACCTGTGGATTCTTTAGGGTTTTCTATGTACAAAGTTATGTCATCTGCAAACCGAAATAGTTTTACTTCTCCCTTTCCAATCAGGATAACTTTTATTTCCCCCCCCCCCAATTGTATTGGCTATAATTTCCAGTACAATGTTGAAGAGAAGTGGTGAAAGAAGACATTCTTACCATGTTTCTGATCTTATCCAAAAAGCTTTCTTTTACCATGATATTAGCAATGGGTTTTTCATACATGCCTTTTACCATGCTGAGATAGTTCCTTAAATCCTTTTTTTTTTTTTTTGAGGTACTGGGGATTGACCTCAGGGCCTTGTACATGGGAAGCAGGCACTTCAGCTATATCTGCTCCTCTCTTGTGTGCTTTTATCATGAAAAAATGTTGGATTTTGTCAAATGCTTTTTCTATGTCTGTTGAGATGATCATGTGGCTTTTTACTTTATTCTGTTAAATGGTGTTTTATATTGACTGATATTTGAATGTTGACCCAACATTGCATTCTTGGAATAAATCTTTTACATGATTCTGGGTTTGCATCTCTATTCATAATGTAATTGGTCTATAATTTTCTTTTTTTGTGATGTCTTCAACTGTCTTTCCTATTAGGGTAGTGCTGGCCATATAGTCTTCCTCTGATTTTTTGTTTTGTTTTGTTTTGTGTTGGGAAGCATTTAAGAAAGATTTCTGTTACTTCTTCACTATTTTATTTATTTCTCTCTTTATCTATTTCTTTATTTCTGTAAAATTTGCAGTAATGTCCCTTCTTTCATTCCTGATTTTAGTCATTTGAGATCTTTCTCTTTTTTCTTGGTCAATCTAGCTAAAGGTTTGTTAATTTTGTCGATATATTTTTTAAAAACCCACTTTTGATTTCATTGTTTTTCTCTATTTCATTTATTTCTGCTCTAATATTTATTATTTATTCCTTCTGCTGGCATTTATAACTTTGCATTTTCTCCCCCAATCTTTCCCACTCTTTCCCCTTCCCCAAATTGCAGCAGCATTCCTGAGTAGTTAAAAAGGCAAGTATGAAAGTAAGTTTAAAATATTCACAAATAAACAGAAACTAAGAGAGTTCATTAAAAAGATTTCACCTTTGCAGGAAATAGTAAAAGGAGCTTTACAGCCCAAAAGGAAAAGACAGGAGAGAGAGACTTGGAGGAGAGTGTAGAAAGTAAGAGCAGAAAGGATAACCAAAAGAGGAAAAAGACAGATGAAAATAAGATATGACATATAAAAACTGAAGAATAAAAATGGTGGAAGTAAATAATACATTTACAGTAATATCATTGAATGTGAAAGGATTAAACTCTCCAATCAAAATATATATGCTGACAGAATGGACTAAAAATGTGAGCTATCCATATGCTGTCTATAAAAGACTCACCTTAGACCCAGGCATACAAACCAGCTGAAAGTGAAAGGTTAGAAAAAAGATACTCCATGCAAACAGTAACTAAAAAAGAGCAAGGGTAGCTATACTCATACCGGACAAAACACTTTAAATGCAAAAAAAGTTATAAGAGATACAGAATGCCATTATATATTAATAAAAGGGACAACCCACCAGTAAGAAATAAGTTATAAATGTCTATGTACCTAACCAGGGTACCCCAAAATACACGAGGCAAACTCCGGCAAAACTGAAGGGAGAAATAGATATCTCTACAATAATAGTTGGAGACAACAGCAAAACAATCCCAAAGCAAGCAGAAGGAAAGAAAGAATAAAGATTAGAGCAGAAATAAATGAAATTGAGAACAAAAAAACAATAGAGAAAATCAACAAAACCAAAAATTGGTTCTTTGAGAAGAGCAATAGAATTGACAAACCCTTAGCTAGACTAACAAAGAGAAAAGAGAGTAAAGATGAAAATAAATGAAACTGGAAATAAAGGGGTGAAGTTACAACTGACCCCACAGAAATAAAATGATCATAAGAGGATATTATGACAAACTATTCCAACAAGCTAGACAACCTAGTGAAACGTACAAATTCCTAGAAACCCACAAACAACTTCCATTGACTTTACAAGAAATACAAGAACTTAACAAACCAATCACATTTAAAGGATTGACTCGGTCATCAAAAATTTACCAACAAAGTCCGGGACCAGATGGCTTCACAGGTGAATCCTACCAAGCATTTCAAGAAGAATTAATATCAATCCTGTTTAAACTCTTCCAAAAAATTGAAGAGGAGGGAAAATGCCCCAACATATTTTATAAAGCCAACATCACCCTAATACCAAAGCCAGATAAAGATACTACAAGAAAAGAAAATTACAGACTAATCTGTCTAATGAATATAGATGCAAAAATTCTCAACAAAATACTTGCAGATTGAATCCAACAGCATATCAAAAGACTTATACATCACGACCAAGTGGGATTTATTCCTAATATGCGAGGTTGGTTCAACATAAGAATATCAATCAACATAATACACCAAATTAACAAATTGAAGGAAAAAAAACAAAACATGATAATCTCAATCAACGCAGAAAAGGCATTCAACAAAGAAGTACAGAACCTATATGCAGAAATCTACAAAACAATGCTTAAAATTTTTTTAAAAAACCTAAACAAATGGAAAGACATTCCACGTTCATGGATTGGAAGAATAAACATCGTGAAGATGTCAATCTTACCCAAACTGATCTATAGATTCAATGCAATACCAATCAGAATTCCAACAGCCTACTTTTCAGAATTAGAAAAGGCAATTATCAAATTCATTTGGGAGGGAAATTGCACCCAAATAGCCAAAAGTATTCTAAAAAAGAAGAGCAACATGGGAGGAATTTCACTGCCTGACCTTAAAATATATTACAAAGCTACAGTGGTCAAAACAGCATGGTACTGGCATAAAGATAGACACATCAATCAGTGGAATAGAATTGAGAATCCAGAAATAAACCATCACCTATATGGTCAACTGGTTTTTGACAAACCTACCAAGTCTATATTAACGGGACAAAACAGTCTCTTCCACAAATGGTGCTGGGAGAAGTGGATATTCATAACCAAAAGAATGAAAGAGGACCCCTATCTCACTCCCAATACAAGAATCAACTCAAAGTGGATCAAAGACCTAAGCATAAAAGCCAGGACCTTAAAACTACTAGAAGAAAATGTAGGGAAACATCTTCAAGAACTTGTAGTAGGTGGTGGTTTCTTGGACCTTACACCCAAACTATGTGCAACAAAAGAAAAAAATAGATAAATGGACCTCCTTAAAATTAAACACTTTTGACCTCACAGGACTTTATTAAAAGGGAGAAAAGGCAGCCAACTCAATGGGAGAAAATATTTGAAAATCACATACCCAATAAGGGTTTAATATCCAGGATATTAAATAGATGTTACAACTCAACAATAAAAGGACAAACAACCCAATTTAAAAATGAGCAAAAGACTTGAATAGACATTTGTCCAAAGAAGAAATACAAATGGCAAAAAAAAAAAAAACATAAGAATATCAACACATGAAAAAATGCTCAACATCAGTAATGATTAGGGAAATGCAAATCAAAATCACAATGAGCTATCATTTCATATCTATCAGAATAGCCACTATTAAAAAGACAGAGAACTACAAGTGTTGGAGAGGATGTGGAGAGATAGGAACACTTTTTCACTGTTGGTGGGAATGCAGAATGTTACAGTCACTGTGGAAGACTGTTTGGCAATCCCTAAAGAAGTTGAATATAGATTTGCCACAGAACCCAGCAATACCACTACTGGGTTATTTATATATATATATATCCAGAAGAACTGAGAGCAGTTACAAGAATAGATATCTGCACACCAATGTTCATAGCGGTGTTATTCACGATTGCCAAAAGATGGAAACATCCCAGGTGTCCCTCAACTGATGAATGGATAAACAAACTGTGGTGTATACACATGATGGTATATTATGCAGCTGTAAGAACTGAATTCATAAAGCATATGGCAACATGGATGAACCTGGAGGACATTATGTTGAGTGAAGCAAGCCCGACACAAAAGGACAATTACTGTATGATTGCACCACTATGAACTAAATATATGTGTAATCTCATGGTGTTAATAACCTGAATATGGGTCACCAGAAAATAGAATGAGGTTAGAGAATGGAAAGCTGAGGTTTAACTTGTGCAGAAAGGATATGTGTTAATCTTTGGAAATGAATAGAAAAGGTGAAAAAGCACAACATAGTATTTGTAACTAGCAGTAGTATCATATGGGTATGACAGTGGGTATCATATGGGTATGACAGTGGTTGAGCAGGAATGTCTAAGGTCATGTATATTACTAAAAGGCAAGCTGAAAAATGTAACATGGGACTGTGTAGCATAGTAAAACCTAATGTGAAATATGAATATGGGTAATATATAAGTCTGCTTTTCTTTAAAACTGAACAAATGTATTTCCATGTTACAAAATGCTAATATCAGACAAAAAAAAACACATTATGCTAAGTGAAAGAAACTAGACACAAAGTAGTACATAGTGTATGATTCTATTTATATAAAATCTAAATATAAATGCATTTATAAATATGAAATTATGTTAGTGGTTATGCAAGGCTGGGAAAGGATAGAAGGATTGAGAAGTGACTGCTGAGTGATGTGGAATTTTTCTTTTGGAGTAATGAAATTGTTCTAAAATTTTTTGTGGTGATGAATGCACAATATTGTAATTATACTAAAAGCCGTTGATTGTACACTTTGGATGGATTGTATGTTATGTGAATATATCTCAATAAAACTGAAAAAAAAAAAAAAAAAAAGGCAAGCCTCAGGAGCTGTTTGTGAACTGGTGACTGATTAGTAAATCTTGTAACAATGCATTCTCTATAGGTCCTGCTATTCCTCACATGCCTACTCCATATGTACATGAACATGCATTATAAAAGACCCCTCTCCTGTTGCGGTGAGCATGGGCAATTGAGCTTGGAAAAGCCTGTCTCTCCTCCTGCTGCTGAGGATGAGGACTGCATATAAGGCCCCTAAATAAATGCTCATTTTTCACCAAGCTGGACTTGTCTGAGTTCTTCCTTTGGTGTCGCATATCCTTCTCAGTTTGGCAGGAAGCTATCATTTTTACACAGTTCCTTGCAATACTTGGGCCATGGATACTAGTTTTAGATTAATTTATTCCTTTTTAGTTTCTTCAGGTGGAAGATTAGGTACTGACTTGAGATTGTTCTTTTTTTATGTAGGTTATTTATAGCTCTGACTTTCTCTCTGAGAACTGCTTTTGCTGCATCCAATAAATTTTAGTATGTCATGTTTTTGTTCTCGTTAATAAGCTTATTGGCCCCTTCTGTACCTCCAGTCTATATAATTGGAAAAATAATATGCCCTCTTATCAAAATGACCCTAGAAAAACGCATAACCCTACCTGGGCAGAGAGTGAGGTTCTCAGGAACACCCTCTGTATGCCTGAGGAACCCAGGATAGTTTTTGAAAAGGCTTGCCAAGAGGCCAAAAGACTGTGTGAATTGAAAAATAACAACCCAATTCAAACATCAGCAGCATTGGTCATTCCAGGAGTGGAGACTGGGTGGGACCCAAATGACCCCAGAGACCAGGCCAAACTAAACCATTATAAAGAATGTATCGTAATGGGATGCAAAAGGGAGTACCAAAGCCAAAGAGTTTAAAGAAGGTTCAGGAGTACCACAAGGGTCAAAAGAAAACCTGTCCACTTTTCTTGAAAGTGTTTGAGGAATACAGACAATACACTGATTTGAACCCAGAACACCTAGATAATATTGATGATGAGCAAAAGCAGGTTTCTTCCTCCTGATGCATCTTTAAAGTCAATTCCTGAGACACTGGGGTTTCAAAGAGAGAAAGAGTTTTATTGGTTGCACAAGCAATGGAGCACAAGTGGCCTCATGGCCCCAACTGCCTCCCTGATCTGCAGAAATTCCAATATTTTATAACAGGGTGCTAATGAATAATTGGGGTGGAGATGAACACAAGTTCTTTCATCAATAAACATTAAGGGGTGGGGTAGCAAACCAGGGTCAGTCACAAGACTTTGGGTTAGGGGTATACAGAACAAAGGTCAGTTACAAGGTCTTTCATGTGGATATTAAACAGAGGTGGGTGGAGTGGTTACTATCCTAATAGTAAGTATACACCAGGGTACAGTCAGTCTAGAATTACCATCACAATAGTAGTGTACACAAGAGTGAGGTTAAGTCTAGAGTAACCATAAACAGGTTCAGTAATTTCAGGTATTAACCTTTTGCTATTTTATAATATAAAGGCATCTATATAATGATTTAATAATTATAATTTTTTGTCAATTCTTAATCCTCAGTTATAATATGAGGCCAGTCAATATGACATTCATTAGTCAAAGTGCTCCAGATAGAAGGAAAATGTTTTCAATAACAGAGATCAGACCTGGGGTGGGCTGTGGGGAACAAAACAGCAAGATATGAGGTGCCAGGCTGCTCTGCTGGCCACTGCTTTGAGCCACAACCTGTTGGAGCCAAAAGAGACATCAGTGGATGGAAACAGACCATCATGGGTAAGACCCCCAGGACCCCCAATGCTATCTAAAGGAATCACCCTATGATACAGCCACAACAATGTGTCTATTGCAAATAAGAGGATCATTGGAAGTGGAATGTCCTAATTTCCCAGAAGAAAGAGTCAAAAGCCCTCTGCAAGCCTGTTTATCAAATGCCCCAGCATTTGACAGGGCCCAGGGGCAACTCTCAATTTAAGGAGCCCCATTAACATTTCCCATGTGGAGTCCCGGGTAACTATGATGGTGAGAAAGAAGCACATAAACTTTTCTGGAAGACACCAGAGCAACCTATTCTGTTCTAAATCAAAGGCAGGGCCCTTGTTCCCCTAGAACCATGGCTATAACAGGAGTATCAGGGGAAATGGCCCAGAAACCCTTTCTACAACTCCTTGAATGTCAACTGGGAGAAAACAGTCTAAGACACAGTTTCCTTTATATGCCTGAATGCCTTATACCATTGCTTGGATGGGACTTACTAAACAAACTAAATGCACAAGTAACTTTCTCATCAGAGAAAACAAACATTGGGGTTCCTCCTGAGCAAGCCTGTCCTTTTCAAGCTGCTTTGTTACCACTGGATGGAGAAATGCAACCTGGAAATCCTGGTGAGATCCTGAAGAATGTGAGGACAGAGGTGTGGGTGGATGGGATGAGCTAGGATGGCCGAACCAGTTCAGGTAAAATTCCACCCTGGGGCAAAAATTCCTAATGTAAAACAATACCCTCTAAAAAGGCATGCAAGAGAAGGCATTGGACTCCTAATAGATGCTTTTCTCCCATAACAACCTTGCTAATCCCCATTTAATACTGTTTTTGTCAGTTCAAAACCCGGTACTAATGAGTACTGCTTTGTACAAGACTTAAGGGCAGGTGCGAATATTCTCGCTGTCCTGATTTTGTGATAATCAGGGTAGGCTAAACTTTCGCTATATTAGAAACCATGCATGTGTCCCCAGACCTAGTTTTTCTCCCTAGGTCTGGTTTTTAGAATGCTGGTGATAAACTAAGCCTGATTTATTATATGACCATCCTGTATGGGAAATGACTGTAACTCTAGGTATCTTTGGTTAACCTTAAGAGATATAGCAGGGGGACGGATGTGGCTGAAATGGTTGGGTGTCCGACTCCCATATGGAGGGACCTGGGTTTGATCCCTGGGACTTCCCAGTAAAAAGAAAAAAAAAGAAAAATATAGAAGGTGCATGGGCTACCAGGCCCCATGCGTGGGTACGCTGTCAGGCCCTGCAAATGGGTGAGCCCCCCAGACCCCGGGCACAGGTGTGCCATCAGGCCCTGCGAGTGGGGTAAGCTGTCAGGCCCCGTAAGCCATGCAGCAAGATGATGACGTAACAGGAGAGTGACACAAAGGAGAGCCAAGATAAGATGCGCTGACAAAACAGGAACTAAGGTGGTGCAGGCAGTAAGACACCTCTCTTCCACATCAGAGTTTCCGAGGATTGAATCCCAGTGAAGACAGGAGAAGAAGGATAAGAAGAGAGGGCAGGAAATGGACACAGAGAGTTGCCCAGCGAATGGACACAGAAACAGCAAAAACAGGGGTGGGGGATGAAAATGGATAAAAGTAAATAAATAAATAAATAAATCCTTTAAAAAAAAAAAAAAAAAAAAAGACTTAAGGGCCATTGATCAAATAGTGGAAAATATTTATCCAGTGGTACTAAATACTCCTTGCTCATCACTTTATCAGGTGACTTTTGTTGGTTCACAGTATTAGAATTAAAAGGTGCTTTCTATTGTATACCTCTGAACCCAGAATCTCAAGTATTGTTTGCTTTCGAATGGGAAGATCCAAGGATAAATGTCATGCAACAACACTTCTGGACTGTACTCTCACGGGAATTAAAAATGCCCCCACTATATTCGGAGAAACCCTAGCTAAAGATTTAAGGGCACTCCAACTTCAGGAAGTTATTGTCACTATAATATGTAGGTGATACCCTGATTGCCAGTACCATCAAGGAAGCTTCAGATCAGAACAGTGTTTTAACTCTGAACTTCCTGGAAAACTGAGAATACAAGATCTCCAAGAAAAAGGCACGAATCTCACAACCTACTAAGCAGTATCCAGGATTTGAACTGTCAAAAGATCAGTGAAATCTTTTGCCAGGAGAGCAAGAGTAGAAAGAATAGCTATAACCACCAGTAGGTAACTTTGAGGGTTTCTAGGGA
Source organism: Tolypeutes matacus (assembly GCA_026826555.1). NCBI lineage: Eukaryota > Metazoa > Chordata > Mammalia > Cingulata > Chlamyphoridae > Tolypeutes > Tolypeutes matacus. The sequence goes on from JAKSZT010054472.1 coordinate 134,580, forward strand.
TAGCTGGTTTTTGCCCCGTATATGATTTCCAAGTGTTGGACTTGTAGCTAAACCTTTGTATGAAGCCCTTAAAGGAAAAGCTAATGAGCCTCTAGATAGACCTGCTGGATGCCAGCAGGCATTAAATACTATTAAAGAAAAACTTTTAATGGCACCCGTGAAGCAGGCTAGTAAGATAGGGAATCAGTAGACAGATCTGGAACCTGGCAAGAAGTCCATGTGGCTATTGATACCCCCAAGATGGCTTCTGGAAGACCCTCGCAAGATTTCTGCTACCCAGAATGAGATTCCCTCTGGAAGCCAGAAGAAGCCCCAGATATTCTCCAGGGACATTATTATTGGGCCCTCCTGGGGGATTAATGGGTGAGGTAATCAATCAAAACAGCAAACAGCTGGGACTCCTCCCATGCCATTAGCAAAGGGGCGGAATAAGTAATTGTTCAAAAAGCAGGCACAAAGGCCAAATAACTATCTCTTCTGTGCCCTGCTCTTGCCATGTTACCCCTGCATGGATCAACACGCAAGTAAAACCTTGGCATTTATAATCTATAATGGGAAATTGTAGTCTATAATCAGCCTCTTTATCACTTTTCAGCCCCTTACTCTCCAACAGGGACCCTAGAAAAAACCCTAAGAATTTCCTGTCAGACTAAACTAACAAATGACCCTAACTAACATGTGACCATAATCCCCTCACCCTCCTGTAATGCCCAGTACTCCCATTACTCAGGTCCTTCATCATATATAGATATAATCAAAGAGTTAGGAATGTTAAAAGTTTCCCCTTACAAGGTTTGCAATGATTTACAGGTGATAAGACCATGACTCAATTCCCCCATGACATAAATTGAAGAAAGGCAGCCACCAGCCATAACCTACCTGACTGATTGAGCAAGCCATCACCTATGGGCTTGGAAGCAGCCCATCCCCTCCCAAGAATGAACAAAGGAGCCATATAGCAGTGGAGTAGATAAGGACCTTCACCCCTTCTGGACCCAGGCATCACCATCCCCTCCCTCATTCCAGGAACACCCTACCTCCTAGACCACTACTCCCTAACTATTTGGCCCCAGGCTTTACCTGGTTTCCTCGCCTATTGATGTACTGTATAAAGTCATATCCACCACCTTCCAGAGGCGGGCTGAAGTCTAATCTTCAGACCCCTTCTGCTGGGAGAGCTTCTCAATAAACTTCCTGCCTGCAGTCATCAGTCTCCGTTTCCCAGTGAGCATTGCTTTTCTCTAACAATAGGAGAGATGCCATGTACCAATGGCTAGGAAAGTTCATTGTTCACATTGCTTAATCTGTGCTAAAAATAACCAAAAGATAGGAACCCCTCCTCCTTTAAGGGAGTACAGACAAGAGAAATAGAACCAGGAGAGGACTGGAAAATAGATTTTACCATCATGCCAAATGCCAGGGGAAATTATAAATTCCTACTAGTATTGATAGATACCATCTCTGGATGGATAGAAGCCTGTTGTAGAACAGATAAGGGCTTAGAAGTAACAAAAGTCCTACTGAAGGAAATTATTCCCCAGTTTTGACTGCCATACTCTACACAGAGGGACAATGGGGGAGCTTTCATCCCTAAGGTGACCCAGGAGGTAGCTGGAGGCCTAGGAATACTCTGGAGGTTGCATGCTTCATGGATGCTGTAGTCCACAGGAAAAATGAAAAGGATCAACCACACCTTAAAGAAGACTTTAGCAAATATCTGCCAGGAAACTAACTTGACATTGGACAGAGCATACATCTTCTTCTGTTCATAACCTTTGCCCATTTTTCTATTTGTTTGTTTTTATTCTACTTCTTGTTTTGAAGGAATTCCTTATAGGTTGCCAATCTTTGCTGGTTATGTGCTTTGGATATATTTTCCTGGTCCATGGATCCCCCCTCCCCACTATAAATAAACAAACAAACAAATCTGTGCTTCAGTTTCCTCACCTGTAAAATGGAGATAATTTTAAACAAATTAATATATGTAAAGTACTTAGAACAGTGCTTTTATTATTTATATATTTATTATTAAATATATGTCCCTTGTTTCCCTTTTGATGAATGGAAGTTTAAATTGTTTTTTAGCATCTTTTAATGAATAGAAAATTTCAATTTAATGTCTAAATTTATGAATCTTTTCTCTATAGTTTGTGCTTTCTGTGTCTAACACAAAATCCTTCCCTATCCTCACGATAAGGCTAATCTCCAGACTGACTTTTTATCCTTATTCTGTTTTACCCTTTTTATGTTATGCCCAGTATAATCAGGAGAAAAAGGAGAACAGTTACATCATTTTGATGGTTACTTTTCTGGACATTATCATGAGTACCAAAAACGATTTTACCTTAGTTTACTTAATACAATTATCTTCATAAGACATTTATCATGGTGTTTTATTAAATTGATATTGATGGTTCCTGTATGGTATCTTAATACAAATTTTATTTTTTTGTGATGTTTTCCATTTTCCTTCCTACAGTTAGTTTTTTTTCCCTCAAATGCTGGTATTTTATATAGATGCTATAATTATTCTTCTTTCACTCTCATAAACCTTACTATGCCCCAGCAAATAGATGAATGTTTTACCAAAGACCATGTCTGTCCAGTGAACTGTGTTGATTTGCTGTTCTGTGAAATAAAACCTTACACATCACGTTAGCTAAGTATTGTAGTTATCTTACAGTATCATTCTTAGTGAACAAAATTACTTACAGGCTCCTCTGTGGTCAATTATTCCTTTCTGCTCTATTGAAGACAGTGTAATATTTTTTGGGAAAGTTTCAAGGCTACAAAAGCAGTAGTAGTTCCTAATCAGTGGAAATACTGCCCAAAACAGAGAAGCACTGTCCAACTTGGTAAGAACAAGTTGGGCTATAAGCCACAGAATTTAACTTCACAGGACAACTTAGATAGCTAAAGTAAGTACTGGGGAAATTCCAAAGCTTCTTCCTGGAGAAAAGTCTCGCTTTACGTAGGTATTCCTGGGCCCACCCCTCCGTATGAAGGCCCAATGGTCTTCAGCCTAGCCAAGAATATTGATTAAGGATTTCAGCTTTCATAATTCACTTTCTACCTTACCACCTTCTTGGGGTTCCAAAGAGTGTTTGAATTCCAAGCCCTGCTCAGATAGTATATATTTGAATTTTCTGCCATTCAATGTTATCAAAAATCTAGTTCAAAGAAATGATACTCAGGGAAGATCCTAAGGCAATAGTTTTTCAAATTTTGTTTTGGTCTTGAAATCCTTACTCTAAGACAATATTATTCAGTAGTTACTCTGGTTGAAGTGGGGAGAGAGGGACATTCAGAACTTTAGTTTCATGAAGGAATTGATATTATTTCTTTCCAATAGCAAGAGACTTACAATAAAATATATGTCCCTTGTTTCCCTAGCCAGGAGGCTCAAAGTCCAATTTAAATTTCAATCATAGCATCTATGTTAATGTTTATCATTAGCAAATATATATTCAACTTTCCCCTTGGTCCTGATTTTCTATTCCTATTTTCCTAATTTACTATGATGTCCCAAATGTCAGTTTCCAGTCCAGATAACTCTCCAGAGATTCTGAACTGCCTTCTCAAAATAGCAGTCTGGATTTCCACACAAATCTCAAATTCAAATGATCTAAAACAGCACTTCATTTCCTACCTAGAAAAACACACACAACTCATTTCTTCCTCCTCAGCTTTTCCCAACCCCAAAGAATGTCAAACCATCCATCCAACAACCCAAGTCAGAAATCTTAATAATCCGTGTTTCTTTTCTTTTTCTCACCTCTATCTTTGTCAGGATATGCTATATTATGCTGCAGTAACAACAACCCCCAACTCTCAGTGTTTTAACACAAGAAAAGTTTATTTCTGACTACTGAGTCAGAAGTGGGGGCTCTGATCCATTTGGTCAAACTGACTCTAGGATCCAGGCTGATAGAACAGCCACTATCTGGAACATTTTTGGTGACCGGAGCAGAGGGAAAAGAACTCTACAGGGTCTCATCCTGGCAATTTAATGCTCAGCACAGAAGTGACACATATCCCCTCTTCTAGAGCTGATCACTTGACCTGCCCCTTACAACCACAGGAGGCCAGGAAGTATAATCCTACACGGGTGAGGAGGCAGAGAGCAGAAAAACTAATGAGCAGCGTTAAAGACCACAACACATCACAGGATGGATTCCCCAGCAGCAGACCCTGCTATGAGGATTTATGTGAAAGTTACTACAAAAGCTTTGCCAGGAAAAAAAACATAAGGGAGTATGGAAGCGAGACAAGGAAGGGGAGGAAGCCAAGTAAGTAGATGATGTCAAAGTCTCACAGCGGGGTAATTTAGAATCAATTCCTCAGGGGCCAGGAAGTTGGAGTATTTATACTTCTGCACCAGAAGTCATTGGCTAAGGCTTTCCCAAGGAAATATAAATTCCCATTCTTCTGGCTCTCCTTGCAGGTGTTGGCTGTTGGCAGTGAGCACAGCATGAATGGTAAAGGAATCTAAAATGACACTATTTTCCATATAAATCCCCCAAATCCAATAAATAAAAGCATCCTATTTGTCCTATCTCCCAAACATATCCTAAATTGTTTTGTTTCTCTCTATCCCCTCTTTAAGTTCTCCGCCAACTACCCCTTGTGGCCCCCCACCCTTGATGTTCTTCACTATTGCATTCAGGATACTGATTTGCAGTCTTGACATCCCTAATCTATTCTTTGTTTGTTTACCCATTTTTTTTTTAATTGGAAAAATGAAAATGCTCTAATCTATTCTTTTTTTTTTAAAGATTTATTTGTTTCTTTATTTCTCCCCCTCTCTTGCCCCTGTTGTTTTTTTCCACTCCCTGTCTGCTCTCTGAGTGTTCTTCTGTGTCTGCTTGTCTTCTCTTTAGGCAGTACCAGAAACCAATCCTGGGACCTTCCAGAGTGGAGAGAGGCACTCAATCTCTTGCACCACCTCAGCTCCCTGATCTGCTGCATCTCTTATTGTCTCTCTTCTGTGTCCCCTTTTGTTGTGTCATCTTGCTGCACCAGCACTCTGCGTGGGCCAGCATTCCTGTGCGGGCCAGCACTCCGCGTGGGCCAGGTTGCCGCACAGGCCAGCTAGCCTTTCACCAGGAGGCCCCAGGAATAGAACTCTGGACCTCCTATATGGAAAATGGGAGCCCAATCGCTTGAGCCACATCCACTTCCCTCTAATCTATTCTTTACACTAGAGTCAGTTATTTCTGATTCAAGTGGCCTTTCCCTGGTTGACACCTCAACTTTGCCATGCCTGCTTTCCATTCAAGATACAACCCCCATTTTGCAGATAAAGAAACTGAGGCTCAGTGAAGTTAAGTAACTTTCCAGTGGTCATTCAATCAATAACTGGCAGAGCCAGAATATGAATCTAAGTCTATATTGACTCCAAAGCCTTTCCCATTATACTTCACTGTTTAAGTGAAGTATAACATGCCCACTTTGTCCTAGTTACTACTGAGTTTTATGAACTTCAAATTCAATTAGTTTAAAGCCAAATTTATTATCTTCCTTACTTCCCTCCCAAAATGTCCTTCCTTCAGAGTTCTCCATGTCAACAATAGTCCTGCTATTCTTTGGGGTCAAACTTGACTTGACACTTCCTTCTCCTTCCTTCTCCTTCATCCCTTGTTTCCAGTTATTTACACATTTATTGTATGAACACATTTATTCCCATATAGGATGGGCTTTCTGTACGCTAAACTGTAGTATACAGAATACCCCACAGTGCCCATGTATGGGAGGTCCTGGAGCTGTGCCCAATGAGGGCTTATTAGTAGTGGATATCTCTCTAATGAAACTCTGTGCCAAAGAATATGATCAGAGTCCAGGGAATGAAGCCAAATTTGGCCAGTAAGTTTACCAAACTGGAAGTTCTTAGACACAGTTATAAGCAAAGGGACAGGTGCCAGAAGAGAGGGAGAGATTGACTGATGATAGAAATGAAAGAAGCAGTAATGGATGGATCAGGGTCCTGGGGTGAGGCAATGAAAGAGATTCCCGTATGGCTCCTTGGGAGTGGGCTGGCTCTAACATTGGGGTCTTGGGAAGAGGGAAGTGTGGGCATATAATAGATACTCAAAGTAGTATTGAAGGTCTTAATGAAAGTATCTATCCCTTGTTCCCTGGAGGCAACTGTTTTGAACTAATTTAGCTTTTTTCAAAACTTGGCATTTCCTTCATATTTCCAAGTTATATGCTTATACTGCTATTTCTTGATTTGTCAGTTCAAAACTATTAACTTCCTGATAGGTAGATCATGATTTAGTCTGTTTTACCATTCCCTCTCACTCATCCACAATTTTAAAAACTCTAGAAAAACCGATAGTCAATGTATTATTATGACTATGTAAATATGGCTTAGTAATGAGCCTATTAGTTGTATATTGTATTTGTACAATTTTTAATTTTTCTGGAATTAATAATTTCTTCATTTTTAAAATTCTGGTTTCTAAAAACCTATATTTAAAGTTTCCCAAAATGACCTGTCTGCTCTGTCAAATTTTCTAGTAGACTTTTTTCCTTCCCCACAGTGCTCAAGCATACTAAGTAATCTATCATTTCCATTTTTTTCTTCAAGGCCTCCGTCTCAAAGCACTCCACCTTATTACTACAGTCTAGAGCGGTTGCCCTAAAGCCCTATTGAACAGCTGTCATCCTGAGAATTCCCTCCTCTATCAGACTATCTCTTCCCTGTTAGGTCTCTCTTCCTGGATTCAGTGATATCTCTTTCCTTGCACTCTGTTTTTGCTGGAGCACAGCTGCTAGCAATCTTCAAAGATGGGGATGTATCAATTTACCTTCACACTTGCTTGGCTGGGTAATTTTAAAGGCATTGCTCCATTATCTTCTACTATTCGGTGGTGTTGAGGAGTCTTATGGCATTCTGACTCATTATTTTGCATGTGGCCTGTTTTGTCCCTGCAAGCTTTTTAAGATTGTTTCCTTACTCCTGATGTTCTAAAGCATTGCCTCCTTGTAGAAATTTTGCCTTTCATTATGCTTGACACTTAGAGAGCCTTTCCATCTGAAGGGGCTATGTCCTTTAGGTCTGGGAAATTTTCTTTAGAAAATTCCCTATCTTCCATTTTCTTTGCTTTTTCTTTCTATGATTCCTGACTTCTGGATTGATCCTCTTCATCCATGTAACCTGCCCTTTTGTGTTTTACTTTCTGTCTCTTTTTCTGTTTGTTCCATTTGCTGGAAGATAACCTTGATTTGACTTTCTAGCCCTTCTATTAAAATTTTTTTAATTTCAACATTCACGTTTTAATTTCCAAGAGTTCTTTCTTGGTGTCTGTTCATTTTTCATAGTATCTTATCCTTGTTTATGGATACAATATTTCTATTATTTTTCAAGAATATAATTTGTAAGTTTCTTGTTTTTTTTTAAGTAGGTACCAGGGATATTGAACCCCGGACCTTGTAAATGGTAAGCAGGTGCTCAACCACCGAGCTACATCCGCTCCTCTATAGGTTTGTTTTTCTCCCTGAGTTGGCTCCCTCTTCTGTTTGCTCGTTTACTCATTTATTTTTGCTCATTGTCTGCTTGTTGTCTGCTCGGTTTTCTTTAGGAGGCACTGGGGACCGAACCTGGAACCTACCATGTGGGAGGCAGGCATTCAGCTGCTTGAGCCACATCCGCTCCCTAGGTTTTCTTCTGTTCTTGGTTGCTCCACCAAGTTCTGTTTTTTGTTGTTGCTGTTGTTTTCTGTTTTTGTTTTATCTTCAGGTTGAAGGATTTTATCAATGTTTGCTGTTTCTGGTATGCAATATGCAGAATCCAGACAGATGACACTTAAATCTCTATATGAATTGTGACTTGAAAAACAGGAAAAACTGAAAAGATACTGAAAGATCAAGTTCAAAGAGGTTTTGTAGGAATACTATATGTGCCTGAAGAAACCTATGCAATGACATCAAAATGGATTTTGAATCATGCAGAAAGACATTACAGTGTCTTAAGAGCCCCAAAGAAATGCAACATCTAAACAATGAATAACTAAGCAAGCCACAACCTATGTGGATTGTGGAGTGGGGTAGCATATACAAATTAGACAGAAGAAATAAGTAATGTGAGACATGAATCTAGGGGATATGTTAGCTCAAGACCATTAATTTTTAAGGTATAGAATCCTATTAAAAGGGCTCATAATGTCTCATTAGTGAATCATGAAAAAATCAAATCTTGTGTCCCAGTTAAAAATCTCTCTGGTTGATATACAAACCCAGTTGGCTGGATAAAAACTTGCCTAGATTGTATAATTATGTTTTGGTTATCTTTTGACCCTAGGAAAGTTAGAATTTAGTGTAGAAAAAAATAAGGTAAATCGCCTATAATAGTAATACTTTTGCGTTAAGTTTAAGAATATATTAGGTTTATATTGCTGTGTAACAAATTATCACAAACTTAGTGGCTTAAAACAGTGCACATTTACTAGCGCACAATTTCTGAGGTTCAGGAGTCCAGGCTAGCTCCCCTGCTCAGGTTCTTCCAAGTGGTAATCAAGGTGCCAAATGGCTATAGTCTCATTAGAGGCTCAACTGGTGGAAAAATCCACATCCAAGGTTGTTGGCAGAATTCATTTCCTTGCTGTTGTATGACTGCGCACACCAGCATTTTGCTGGCTGTTGGCTGGAGCTCCCTCCCCACCTCAGGTTCTAGAGGCCAGTAACCATTTCTAGAGGAGAGCACAGTTCCTTGCCATGTGGGCTTCTCCAGCAGGACTGTTTATTTCATCAAGCCTGCAAGGAGAATCTCTGACTCCACTCTGCTAAAATGGAGTTTTGATGTAATCGTGCAGTGACATCCCATCATCTTTGTTATATTCTGTTGGTTAGAAGCAAGTCACAGAAATTACACAAAGGCATGGATACAGGAGAAGGGAAATCATTGGAGGTCACCTTAGGCTCTGTCTCTGGCACAAGAAATCAGTTTTATACGTTATATATTCAAGTCTTTAGGTATGTGATATATTTAAGAAAATTTGGTAAACAAGAGTGTTTACAGACTAACTTTGTGATTACAGTCTAAAATGTTTAAGTGAGTAATTGATTCCGATTTTAAAATTTAGGTTAACAGGTATATGAGAATTTTAATGTTTGTAAAGTATATCGGACCATTTATAACAACTTAGGATCCACCATTCTCATGAGTTTAATGTATTAAAAACATTAGAATTATTTAAGTACTTGAAAGGGTGGCAGACAGTCTCTGAAGATAGCCACCTTCAGTTCCTGCCTACCTTGTATACATTCTGCTCCTCGTATCAAGAAGAGGAGCTTATTTTCCTTCCCTTTGAATCTGGACTGGCTTGGAGACTGGTTTTGACCAAGAGAATGTGGCAGAAGCAATGTTCTGGGACTTAACCCCAGGCCTACTTTCTATCTCTTGGAAGGCTCTTTCTTAGAATCCAGCTACCACCCTGTGAGAAAGCCAAAGCACCAACATCGAGAGGCCCAAATGCAGGAGAACTGGGTGTTCTGGTATACAGCTCCAGTTGAGCTCACAGGCAACAGCCAGCACCAACTGCCAGCCATTTGAGTGAAGTATATTGTGTAGCTCAAGTAAAATTGTGGGAAATTTGTAGCATAAGCAGAACACAATGAACTTGTAACCTAGCAAGAACCTTAGAATAGGTATAAAGTTTCTATAGAAGAGCACATAGCCCTGCCGAGTTTAATATTAACTAGACCTTTTACTTCTCTCTTTTTGTAAAGAAAATGTCCCTATTCTTATAACCATGAAACTTAGAGGCACCACGCACAATATGTATTTTAAATGTTAAACCAGAGCAGAAAACTAGAAAAACTCCCCAGCCTCTTCAAAGAAATGTTGAGTCTATGATTAATTTTTCTTTGTTTCAAACCTGTGTAAAAACTGTAAGAGGGAAACGGATGTGGCTCAAGCAATTGAGCTCCCACATAGGAAGTCCAGGGTTTGATTTCCGGGGCCTCCTGGTGAAAGGCAAGATGGCTCCAGTGGAAAGCTGGCCCTCGCAGGAGAGCTGGCCTGCACAGAGAGCTGGCGCAGCAAGATGATGGGACACAGAGAAGAGATGATAAGAGACGCAGCAGACCAGGGAGCTGAGGTGGTTGGTGCAAGAGGTTGAGCACCTCTCTCCCACTCTGGAAGGTCCCAGGATCGGTTCCTGGTGCTTGCCACTAGAAGACAAGCAGACAAAGAAGAACACACAGAGAACAGACAGCGAGAGCAAAAAAACAATGAGGGAGCAGGGGAGAAATAAATAAATAAATCTTTAAAAAAGAAAAACAAAACAACAACAACAACAAAAAAAAAACTGTAAGAAAACCCCTTAACAGGAAGGCAGATTTGAGATTGATTAGACCCCTTGTCCTCTGCTGGCTAATAAAGTCTCTTTTCCTTCCCAGCCTAATTTGGTGTGTCTGTCTATTCTGCCGTGCCAAGCACTGAGCCCATGGACTATTCCGGTCTCCTTCAATTGGACAATGCAGTCTAGAAAAGCCCCCGGAAGGACGCAGTTCCAGCTGACATCATGCAGATGAGAAGAACTGCCCAATGGAGCCTGGTCAGCCCACAGAACTGTGGGAGATATTACTTTAAACCACTAAGCCTTGGGGTGGTGTGTTATACAGTAATCAAAAGAGGAACATTTTGTTTATAAATGCTTTAAAATGAAAACTGGATACTTTAAATTTATTTTTAAAAAGTTTAAAGTATCTGAGGAATTTAAATTTGGATATGAACCCATATATTAATCAAAAGCCCCTTTAAAAGTGCTTGCTGAAGGTTACTAGATTTATATATAGAATAATAGTTAGGATATTTATTTATTTATTTATTTATTTATTTTTTAAAGATTTTATTTATTTATTCATTTATCCCCCCCTTGCTGCTTGTGCTCACTGGGTCAGCCAACCACGCCGTGCAGGCGGGCCTGCCCCCACCAGGAGGCCCCGGGAACCGAACCCGGGGCCTCCCATATGGCAAACGGGAGCCCCACTGATTGAGCCATAGCCGCTTCCCAGGATATTTAAAAGTAAAAGAAAAATTAGATTTTAAATTTGTAATATTCATACATTGAAAACTTGAGCTAATTTTTTGAACTTTCTATTGAAGTTACTAACCATCTCTCCCCCAAATATAATCACTATCCTGATTTCTAACATTATAGGTTTGTTTTGCCTGTTTTTGAACTTTATATATATATAATTGAAATTACATGGCATTTACTCTTTCGTGCCTGGACTCTTTCAGTCAACATTATGTTGGTGTGATTTGTTCATCTTGCTATGTATAGATGTAGTTTGTTGCTTCTCAAAGCTGTATAGTATTCTACATGATCACAATTTATTTGTCTACACTACTGTTGAGTATTTGGGTACTTTCCAGGTTTTGTATTATAGTACTAGGAGATATTGCAGGTTTGGTTCCAGACCACTGCAATTAAGAAAATATCACAATAAAGTGAATCACACAAATTTTTTGTTTTCCCAGTGCATATAAAAGTTATGTTTACACTATACGATAGTCTGTTAAGTATGCAATAGATTATGTCTAAAAAAACAATGTACATACCTTATTTGAAATGTGACACAGGGACATGAAGTGAGAACATACTGTTGGAAAAATGGCACAAACAGACGTGCTCAATGCAGGGTTGCCACAAACCTTCGATTTGTAAAAAACACAATATCTGCAAAACACAATAAAACAAGTTGCAATAAAAGAAAGTATACCTGTATTGTCAAGGACTGTGAAAGATCTGAGATTTGCCCTGTTTGCAATCCAACAAGTAGCCTGTCAGTTTCAGTTTCATCAAAACTTGGGTCAGAGATGAAGGATAGTTTATCACTTACAGCATTAGCAATAATCAGAGCACCAGCATTTTTGTGTAAATTCTCTGAGTCACAGTTCCCACAAGGCAATAGAGAGAGGGCTGATGACACCTGCATGGGCAGTACATTGCATTAGAAGAATGAAACTCTGTTTGGGGAACCCAGATCTTTTATAATGAATAGTAAACATGTCTGACATTTTCTCTGGAGGGAAACATTATCTCTATCTCTTTTCAGTGTTTGCTGTACTAAAATCCTTTAAAGGATAGTTATAATGGAACAGAATTGAGGGTCCAGAAATCAATGCTTACTTTATGGACAATTGATTTTTTTTTCATCAGTTATTATGGATATGCAAATTAAAACCAAAATTGGATACCATTTTACACACACTAGAATGGCTATAATGAAAAAGACAGACAATAACAAATGATGGTAAAGATATAGAGAAAACGAAATCTTTATACATTGCTGAGGTGAACGTAAAAAGAGGTAGCCACTTTGGAAAACATTATGGCAGTTTCTTAAAAAGTTAAACACATTTACCATATGATCCAGCAATTCTACTCCTAGGGATTTGACCAAGTGAAAGGAAGACCTATTTCCACACAAAGATTTATCCAAAAGTTGAAAAGATCCAAACGTCCATCAAATGATGTATGGATATCAAAATATGTTATATACACACAATGGAATACTTATTCAGAAATAAAAAGGATTGAACTATCGAGTATGTTGAAACATGGATGACTTAAACACAATTTTGTTAAGTGAAATAAGCCATCCATATACAAAAAACCCCACATATTATATGATTCCTTTTATAGAAACTTACAGAAAAAGAAAATTTATAGAGAAAAAAGTATACTGCAGTTGCCCAGTGCTGGGGTGTGAATAGACTGGCTGAAAATGGGCACAAGGGTTCTCTTTGGGTTGATAGAAATATTCTAAAAGTGGATTGTGGTGATGTTTGCTCAGCTCTGTAAATTTATTAAACACAAACAATGTTGAAGTGAAACATCACTTAAAACAGGTGAATTTTGTGTCATGTAAATTAAACCCCAATAAAGGTGTTTTAAAAAAATAAGAAAGTCTGGAACAAGCCAGTGGTGCCTTGCTGCTGCCTGGGGTTGATTCGCTCTTTCAGAAGAAATGTCCGGGCTCTCTGCAAATGATGGTGGCGGTGGTCCATTTTCAATTGAAACTAAGCAAAAAAAAAGTTTCTGTCCTCCTGATCCTTCTCCCAAAGGAAGAAGCTTTAAACACCTCTCCCGTAATCCTGTAGTCAGGAAGAAAACAGCTGTCAGAAAGGATCCCTGATCCTGAAGGGAAATGCCGTCCACCAGAGTGGCCACAGGCAATCTGCTGAAGAGTAAACAACCACTTCCGGGGCAATAATTGAGAATTTTCTGTGATTTTAAATGAGATACCTAGAGCAAGAAGGACAGTCCTCTATCTACCAGGCCATGTGAAATAGTATGAAATGGAAGTTCTGTGGCACACCCAAGAAGCAAACCTGAATGGACCAAACAAAGTTTGTACAGACACAGTGGATTCTCCTCAGTGTGGAACCTTACCTCCTTAATGGTTTGTAGTATGTGTCAGGGGAAATTGCAAATGATGCACACCCTCCCACGTTATCTGGTTCTGATTTTACAAGAGCTATTCTATAACTCTGTGAGTTGTAGATAACAGATGGCAATGCAAAATATTCTTGTCTGTAGACATAAAAATGCTGTCCTCTCCAGTAGAGGTTCAATCAACTTCCCTCTCCCACTGTGGAAGTTAGTTTTACCTCCATAAGTACATTTATTTCAATATTCCTCCTATATAAATGTATCTGTTCTTTGACTTCTCTTTTGAACCCATTTTAACATCTGCCTGATTCTGAGTAAAATAAAATCTTTAATATGGTCATTTTTTTTCCTGAAGGAGAGTCATGATACCTTTTTATGTAAATTATCTTTAACATACATTTGTTGTTTTGTTTTGTTTTTTGTTTTTTTAGGTATCAGGGCCGGGGATTGAACCCAAGACCTCACATGTAGGAAGCCAGAGCTCAACCACTGAGCCACATTGGCTCCCCTGAGTTGGCTTTTTGTTTATTTGTTTGTTTGTTTATTTGCTTCTGTTTTTGTGATTGTTTGTTTGTTTTTTGGAGGCACCAGGGACTGAACCTGGGACCTTCCATGTGGGAAGCAGGTGCTCAACTGCTTGAGCCACATCTGCTCCCAACATATGTTTTGTTGTTGTTGTTTGTTTGTTTGTTTGATTTTTATTTATTATTATTTTTTTTTAACCTCTGGATTATTTTAGTCACATGGCTTGACCAAGACCCAGGCAACATATATTTTTAAATTATCAATAATCTTCTGTCATCTTCATAAAATGTCAATATAAAGAACTTTTCTAGGTATCTAGGTATTATCTTATCCAGATACAGTCAAGGTTCTAATCTCCTAAATGGGTAAATTCCTCCTGTCCTTTGAGAATTCTGCTTTAACAGTTTATTTCTGCCTAGCTGTGCCACATGTAACAAATAGGTTGGCAAATTCTATCCACAGAAGTCAGTCACAATCATTAGAGAGGCAGAAGAACATGTCCCCCTTTCCAAATCTCTTTACCCTGCATGCATATTTCCTCATATATCCTAGACTTCCTCTATTTCTTCTTTTTTATATATATACATTTTTTTAAGGATTTATTTATTTATTTGCTTTAATCCATTTTTACCCATCCCCCACCCCGTTCTTGCTGTGTCTGTGTCCATTTGCTGGGCAACTCTCTGTGTCCATTTCCTGCCCTCTCTTCTCATCCTACTCTTCCTTTCTTCACTGGGATTCAATCCTTGGAAGCTCTGATGTGGGAAAGAGGCGTTCTACCACCTGCACCACCTTAGTTCCTGGTTTTTCAGTGTGTCTTGTCTTGGCTCTTCCTTGTGTCATTCTCCTGTTACATCATCATCTTGCTACGTGGCTTGTGGGGCCTGGTGTCTCACCCGCACTTGGGGCCTGATAGAGCACCCATGTGTGGGGCCTGGAGAGCTCACCTGCTCACGGGGCCTGGCGGTGTACCTGCGCGCCTTCTGTATTTTTTTTTTTTTTTTTTTTTTCAATTTTTACTGGGAGGTCCCGGGGATTGAACCCAGGTCCCTCCATATGGGAGACAGACGCCCAACCACCCAAGCCACATCCGTCCCCCTCTATTTCTTCTTTACTGTTTTCGGTATTCAACAAATACCTATCAAATGCTGCTCTGGGCAGGCACACTAGTGGACCCTAAAGAGACAATGATGAGCACTGTCCCTACTCCTGTAGAGCTTATAATAGGTAGCAGGGGACACAACAATAACATAATCACACAAATATGTCAAGAAAAAGTGCTATGAAAGGATATGAAAGGAGCCCCCAATTTAAAATTAGGGTTCCTGATTTAGTTGGAGTTTGGAATGGGATAAGAGACATCTTCTCTGAAGAAATGGCATTTGGGCTGCAACCTGAAAGATGAACGGAAGATGAAAAAAAAAAAAAAAAAAAAAAAAAAAAAAAAAAGATGAACGGAAGAACACCAGGAAAAGGTGTGTGTGTGTGTGTGTGTGTGTGTGTGTGTAGGGGGGTATGGCAATTAAGTAGACTGACCAGGCAGGGGAAAAGGAAAGGAGAAAATCTTTAAGGAATGTTTTAGTTTTCTGGCTGCTAAAACAAATACCATAAAATGTTTGTAGTTTGCTAAGGGCTGCTAGTGTTTTAGTTTGCTAAGGACTGCAATGCAAAATACCAGAAAAGGGTTGGCTTTTACAATAGAGATTTATTAGGGTAGAAGCTTACAGTTCCAAAGCTGTGAAAATGTCCAAATCAAGGCATCATCAAGAGATGCTGTCTCACCAAGTTGCAGCTGTGGGCCATCAGGAACATGTTGGCGGCCTCAGCTAAGGATGCTTTCTCTCAGAGCTCAGCTGTCGGCATTCAAGCACATGGCTCCTCTCTCTCCTCTCCTCATTGCTTCAGCTTCAGCTGCTCTGCTGATTCTAGCATCTGGCCTCTCTCTCAGCCTCTTGGGGTTTCTGTCTTTCTGCACCTGCAGGCCATCCTGGAGTCCTCACTCACAGGGCAGCTCTCAGTCTCTGTGTGTCTCTTCATGTTTCTTCCATTTATAAAGGGCCCCTTGGGAAGCAGATGTGGCTCAAGCAATTGGGCTCCTGTCCAGGGTTTGATTCCTGGGGCCTCCTGGTGAAGGCAAGCTGGTCTGCATGTAGTGCTGGTCTGTGCAGAGTGCTGGCCCATGCAGACAGCTGGTGCAGCAAGATGACGCAACAAAAAGAGACACAGAGGAGAGACAATAAGAGACACAGCACACCAGGGAGCTGAGGTGGCACAAGAGATTGAGCACCTCTCTCCCACTCTGAAATGTCCCAAGATTGGTTCCCGGTGCCGCTTAAAGAGAAAACGAGCAGATACAAAAGAACACACAGCGAATGGACAAAAGAGAGCAGGTAGCAAGTGCACAACAACGAGGGGGTGGGGGATAAATAATTTTTTTTTTTTAAGTTAAAAAATAAATAAATAAAGGGCCCCAGAAAGAGTGCTGATCCCCATCCTGGGTCAAGCCTCACTGAAGTACTCCAAAGGCTCCAAACTGAATTCAATCCAATCAGAGGGTCCCACACCCACAGGAATGGATTAATTCCAAGAACATGATCTTTTCTGGGATCCACAAAAAGCTTTAAACTGTCACTCTTAATAGGAATTTATTTGCTTACAGTTTCGGAAGGTAGAAGACTTGTTTCCTCTTGGGGCTGGTATCTTCTGGCCACCTAGAAATCTTTGGGATTCCTCGACATTTCCATCACATAGCAATGTACATGGGGGTGTGTTCTCCTTTCTCTTCCAGCTTTTATCAATTTCCATCCATACTGGATGATGGCTCCTCCAGATTCAGTTCACCTTAACTCATCAAAAGGTCATTTCTAACTCATCAAAATGGGTTCACATCTACAGGAATGGATTAAGATTAAGAACATGCTTTTCTGGTGATAAAAACTTTTCATGCAATTTAGGATCTCACAGTTTCATGTTGATCCTACTAGACATTTTTGTTGTTTCATTAGATCAACTCAGCAGATAAAATTCTGGTTTATTGTGGGACAACATTATTTCACACCTACATCAAACAGGCCAAAATAAGTAAATAAATAAGCAAACAAACAGCAACTTCATTGACCAAAAAAAAGGAAAAAAGAAAACTTTATCTTTGGCCTTTTAAACCATCTCATATAAACCAACTACTTATAATACAATTAAGTATATATGCAAAAAAAGGTACTGGAATGCTGGAAATAAGATTGTATTTTTTTTTTTTTTGGTTGCTTTTTTCACTTTTTTTTTGTTTTACAAGACTTTTTTTTCTCCTTTGAGATTATAATGAACATGGTCACAGCGCAAGTACAGTCAGAAGTAAGACAGGGACTGCTCCCAAGTCTGGTTTGGTTCTCTGAGATCATGAAAAGTGGCTGACCCCTAACAATATGTACAAAAATATAAAATGTAAATAAAAAACACAAATTTTTTTTTAAAGGTAATTTGAAGGAAAAAGCAGGGCCTTGGAAGTTTTGGTTCTTTTTTCTTATCCTGTGGCAAATTTACGTTGTGGTTTTGGTTGGGTAGTGGAGAGCATGTCATCTGCGGGGGGGGGGCACTGCCTGCGGTGGGTGGGCGGCCGCACCCCTCCACTCCAAGGTGACCACGTTTAGATTCTGAGGCGGGAAGTGGAGGGTGAATAGTCACGGCGGCCTTTTTTTTTTTTTTTAAGTTTAACTTTTCCTTTTTTGCTGCCTCGTCATCCTCATCTTCATCTCCATCCTCTTCCTCACCATCTCCTTCTTCCTCCTCCTCTACTTCTTCACCTTTTTACTCTTCTTCCTCTACCTCCTTGTCAGCCTCCTGTTCTGCATTGTCCTCCTTAGCGTTCCTATTAGCAGGTGCGTCTCTTCCATTCTCTGCCTCCTCCACAGGTTCCTTCCTCTGCTTTAAGACCTTGGTGGTGATTTTGGAGCTGGTATCCACGCATCTGATGTGGTGGGCACGCTGAGAGCCCAAGCAGCAGATTAAAAAGGAAGGGAGATCCAGAGACTCTGACGGTAAAACGGCGGTAGCCAGTGTACAAGGCTGCAGGGGGAGCCCGGCTGGGAACAAAGCAGAGGTGGCTTTTCAGAGCATCCAGTGGGGCGATCCTACTAGAATGTATTTATCACAGGGCACAGAATTCCAAGCTATCACAAGGAGGGAAAGGGCATTCTAGGGCTGGAAATTCACTATGGCAGTTTGATATTGTTTATGAATTCCAAAAATAGACATTGGATTATATTTGTAAACTGGTCTGTCACTCCAGGCATATTAGACTATATTGGATTCAGAGATTTCGATTTTACTTGATTAAATAATGATTAAGGCTGTGATTGGGCCACATCAGTAGGACTTTGGCTCCATGCTCCCTTTGTGGGCAGGGACTCACAGAGAAACTGTACCACAGAGAAGGGAGGTTGGAGTTTTGAGCTGGAGCCTGGGAAGTAAATACACAGAGAAGCAGAGCAGCTGAGCCCAGAGAGAATCGTGCCCTGGGAAGAGACATTGGCAGCCATCTTGCTGCAACACGTGGCGACAGACTTTGGTGAGGGAAGTAACTTATGCTTTATGGCCTGGTAACTGTAAGCTTCTTCCCCAAATAAATGCCCTTTATAAAAGCCAACGGATTTCTGGTAATTTGCATCAGCACCCTTTTGGCTAACTAATACAGTCTTTGTGTTGGAGAACTGCAAGAACACCCTCCGGTTTGATGATTCACTAGAAGGATTCACAGAACTCAGAAAACCTGTTATACTCATGGTTACAGTTTATGACAGTAAAAGGATACAGTCAGCACAAAGGTTTATAGGGCAGAGTCCAAGAAAACCAGAAATGAGTTTCCAGTTCTCTTCCATTGGAGTTGTACAGACAGCACTTAATGCTCCCAGTAACAGTGAATGATAAGAGATACGAAGAATTGACAACCAAGGAAGCTTATCTGATCCTGGGTGTCCAGGGATTTTATTGGGAGTCAGTCATATAGGCATGGAGTTTCCAGTACCCCTGCCCCCCATCAAATTGATTGAGTGTGGCCCAGAGTCCCGGGTGAACAAAAATGAGCATTTCCAGTGTGGCTCAAGGCCCCAGGTATACAAAGATATTCTTATCAGTTAGAATATTCCAGGGGCTGAGGTTATCTGCCAGGAGTCAGTCAAGGGCAAGTCCTTTCTCTGGAATACACAGGGTTTCGGTAGCCCAAGCCTGCTGACTTAACCCTTGATTGCATAGATACCATGGCTGGTGTTTGAGCAGGGAGTGGAGAGATGAGGCTGACACTCTAGATGGAGGTCAGCTTTTGTAGGATATGTTAAGGATTTTTGTCTATTTTAAGATCAAGAAAGGCCATTAAAATAGTCATATACTTCCTAAAATTCTCCAAGTTTGAAAAATCATTTTATGGGGTATGATCAGAGGATGCATATTGGATAAGAGGGAGGCCAGTTAGGAGAATATTGCAGCAGTCCAGGATTGAGATAATGGTTGTTTGGATGAGGACTGTGGCAACAGAGTTAGAAAGAAATAGAGGGACACTGGAGGTTTTTAGGTAATAAAATAGAAAGGATGGGGTGATGGGCTGAATATGGGAGGTAATAAAGGAGATGGAGCTGTCAAGGATGACTCCTAGATTAGTGCCAGCTGGGTGGGGCCCTTCACTGACAGGAAACACCAGGGGAGACCATACCCCCTCATCCCCTATATTAGTCTCCAAGAATCTCTCCAGCTGCTCTCATTCGGTTTGGTTCCGTACCTCACAGACAGTGTATGATCAGTGTCCTCTCACTGGAGAATGACCAGTGTACTCTCAACATGAATACAGATCTTTTTTTTTTTCCCCAACAAAAGGTGTCTGGCTGTCTTAGGCAACATCTCTTTTAGGTCCAGTTACACAAATGCCCCTGGACAAGGACACAAAAAGACTGGCCAGCTTCTTAAAATGGGGAAGGGAAAATGCTGGAAGAAAAAAAGACATGGTGTGAAAAAAAATTTTTTTTTTTTAAAGTAAGAGGGTGGTGGGATATATGGTCCTGGACCTCAGAAGTAGAGAAAAATCATCTCTCTAATGATAATTCTCAGTAGGCCACATCCAATTAATCACCAAATCCTATTGGTTCTGTTTCCTTAATAGCTGGTAAATCAAACCTATCATCTCTAGCTTCACTTCGCTGCCTCAGTTCAGCATGGGCAGTCAGGGTCTCCTTACACCTTTACCTGAATTGCTGTAACAACAGTTGCATCAATATTGTGTTTGGCTGCACACAACAGAAACCTAAACATAGCAGCATAATCGAGTAAAGGTGTGTAGAACAGAGCTGGTGCAGCAGATCAAGAAAGTTATCAAGGTACTGACCTCAAGCATGAAGGAGTGGTGAGGAAGAAGGGCGATACCTTCCTCAGGAAAGTAAAGCCTTTCTAGATATTCCTAGCCAATTTCCACATTTGCCAGAACTTCAGGCGGATATAGGAAACAGAGAAGTAGCAGAATATTTTGTAAGGAAGACAGGAGAATGCATAAAAGAGTAGTAGCCTCTACTTCAGCTGCCCAACTGGTTTCACTATTACTAGTCTACTCCTGTCTTCTAAACCATTCCCTGCACAGCTGCTAGAGGCATCATTCTAAAGTCAAATCAGTTATTCTCGCTTAAACTCTTTCAGGGTTATCCATGGTCTGGTGGTTTGAAGCTGTATGTATCCCCAGAAAAATCTGTTCTTAAAGTTAATCCATTCCTGTAAGTAGGATCTTTTGGTGGGTAGGATCTTTTTTTTTTTTTTTTTTTTTTTTTTACATTTCTCAATTAAATGTAATGGATACATATACATTTTTTTTTTAATCAAACAATATATTACACAATATATTTGGTTCATAGTAATGCATTCATACAGTATTTGTCCTTTTGTGTCTGGCTTGCTTCACTCAACATAAT